>JASAND010030802.1:0-19961 GCA_030248195.1 Trissonchulus latispiculum
GCATTTGAAGGACATTTCCATCCCATGCAGCAGCATACTGGAACCCTTTCGTAGTCTGAATGGGTGTAACAAAAACAGCTTTACCCAAGGGTAAATGCTTGGGGAGTTTTATCTGGCAATCGTGGGAGTTATACACGCTGAAACTAAACCTTTGACAGACCTCGGGAAGATGAAACAGGTAAATGTGTAAAATATGGCATGACATGAGTATGAATATATGACAAGACATTACAGGACATAGCAAATGAACTGAAGCAAATGCGACGATGAAACCGCCTATAGACCGCTAAATATTACACTTAACTTTAAACGGAATTCATGCAATACATTGGGTTCTATTACAAACTCTTAATCATTTGAAGTTATTTATTTAACTTCTGCAAGTCGATAATTCTTTAAATGTCAAACGGTTTCCAATTTCCGTAGATCTGACTGCATTCGTTCACTAATTTCAATCAACGTGGTCAGACAAACCTCTACAAAAAATTAAAACATTAAAAAATAAATCTAGGAGGGGGCCCCGTCCTCATCTGAATGAAATAAGCATGGAACTCTAGCAATAGAGAGGTCTTTTAAAATGTCATCTGAAACAGAACAAAAGGAAATTTTTAGACAGAAAACTTCTAGTTGTCAGTAGCGATGTGGATCGGATCGGCGGATCGGATCGGATCGACCGATCCGGGGTCGGATCGGATCGGATCGACAAATTTTCGGATCGGATCGGCCGGATCGGATCGGCTTGATTTTTCCGGATCGCCGATCCGGCAAATGAGGCTAGTTTTGAAAATTTGTACCAATTTTTTACAAAACTGCAAAATTTTTTCGAAGAAATTTTTAAAATCTTTTCGGAGTTTTGTTCAAATGTTGAATTTTCTGTTGTTAATGTTTTTGTCTTATGTTCTCTCTGAGTGGATAAATAAATTTTTATACGCATATATAAAAAGAGTCAAATGGCATTGCTCTCTAATATTTCCTGCTAATTAATTTTTGGACAGTCTGTTCCGCTTTTTAAATTCAGTACTGCCGACAGCTGAGAGTGACTCATTCTTGTATGATTAAAAGTTCTCAACCAATGAACGTTGTCTTAAATTGGAAGGAAAATGTTTCGCCAGAGTGCGTTTGCTGAGAAGTGGAAAGTCTGCAAAATCCGCCTGACGCACTTTTGTATATGCTATTGTGCGACTAAAATTGTGTGTGCAAACTTTGGTCGTTTATTGCGAACTTATGCCTTCAGAGCAAACTCCAACAATATATATTTTTTGAGAATCGTCCTGAACTGGAGATTTAGAACAGCCTGCATATCGTGATTGAATCTCGGAAAATATATTTAATATTAATATTTAATATTAATTATTTAATTTATTAAAATTTTTTAATTTCTCCAAAATTTTACCACATTCAAAATTTTGTATCCGTGATCAAATAGAGATGTTCCAGGTGCATATCTTTGCACTTGGATTTGAATGATGGAGTATTATTTAAAAGCTAATTATAAGCTGGATGGAACCAATACTTGAAAATGTTCTAATTTCTCGAGTTCACTATTCATGGATGGAAGTTTTTGTGAATCTCGGGAACAGGGGTCATTTCTGGGATCTAGTTGTATTACAAAGGTTGTTCAGCTTGTCAAGGCCTTTCGAATCAAGACCCATGGCTTGTTGGTGATGGAAAACACTTAAATCCGGAAAATCTTGTTTTCGTAAATTTGGGAATCGAATGCATTTTGGGAAACGATTGTATTAAACGTGTTCAGATTGTCAAGAGCTTTTAAATGCTAACCATATCGTGAGCATTAAAATATTTACATTTTGAAAACCCGAGACATGGGTGTTCTTTGGCTGAAAAGCTTGTAAGTGAAACAATATGACGCGGAACCAGATCCATTTGATCACGAAAAAACTAAATCTTCAATGTGCATAAATCTTAGCAAATCTTTATATATTTTAGATTTTCCGTAGATAAAACCGTTTTATATAATAAAATTATATAATATAATATATAATATATATATATAATATTATACAATATAATTTCCGTATATTCTCCATGTCGTCTCCATTTCCGAACGATGTTAAAACATATATATTGCTTGTTTATAAATACGACCAAAGTTTGTACACACATTTTTTGGTCTTACACCCTAGTTTCTTCAATTTTATCTTATCCCTGTATAGTTCTCATATCTCACCTGTGCTTTGTATAGTTCTCACTAGACCTTAAACACCCCAAACAAAACAAATCGTTATTTTTCGAAGTGACTACACATCATTCTGCAACTGCAGTTTCTTATACGGACTTTCAGAATTATTCAATATGATTCAGATGAGAAGTTTGATGAAGAGTTTTGCAAAATAAGGGGAAAACTAACATTATGGTCGGATCGGATCGGTCCGATCCGGGGCTGGATCGGATCGGATCGGATCGGATCGCCGGTCATTTGCCGGATCGGATCGGTAGTTGATTTTGGCTGCCGATCCGATCCGATCCACATCACTAGTTGTCAGTAATGAAAACCATTTCAGGCATAAGTAATGTGTATGAAGTTAATTTATTTCATCCATATAGGTGCATTTGAATATTTATCAATTTTTGACAATTGCATAAAAATGCAAGAAAGGTATAATTAGAACACTAACGTTTGGCTTGGTTCGCTGGCTCTACGCCTTCAGTCTGTGATGGCAGGGAGGTAGAGTAGAGACTAAGGTTAGCATTAACAATTTATTACTACCCTTTTAGGTTTTAGCTCTAATATAACTTTTAATTATTCTTAATGACAATATAGCTGAACTTGTAATTGACGTCGGCGAACACTTTTGTTCATCCCAAACATCAGCTTACTTCAGCAGTTCCGTGTTGTAGGGACCGAATTTTGTTTTGTCTCCAAACCTGTAATTAAGGGACATATCAGTGCGGTAACGAGAAGCTGGAGGGGTCCGACCCAGTGCTTCTGCCAACCGACGGAAGTGCCGAGAAGAATTTCCGCAGCAAATTCCTACATACTGAACACCGATTTCCTTGCATGCTTCACCGAATTTAGCCATGTCTCGCTGACTGCACACGTAATAATCCATATCTTCGAAAAAGGCGGGTGTACCTGAAGCAACAAAAAGACATGCAGCTATTGACGATAACATACCTGAATATTAATGGGGAGAGACAAAGGTTAGCGCCCTCATATAGCCTCTTGGCTGAGTAGCCCGGGAATAACAGCAACAACAACAACAATATTAATGTCTTAGATAGTCATACTCGAAGATCGCTTGCAAGCGAAGTTACGATTGCTAAACTCGTAGTAGTGATGAGAGACGTTTCCAATTCATCAAACAAGTAGAAAACACAAATGGACAATACTCCTTTCTAGTCCTGTTTATCAATCAACTGCATCAACTTTTCCCGATGTTTTGCAGACTAAAGTAAATTTTTTCGTCATTCGTCATCATTTGATACCACTATCAAATAGCTGGGGACACTTTTATACTTATCATGAATCATCATCTTATCATCTTCGTTAAGGAGAAATTAGCTAAAATGTATGCTCAACCTGGATATTGTCTACTTTTCCCAAATTTGGCAAGCGAGCACTTTAGCTAAAAAGCAGCAATGGGGGCTACTAGAGAAGTGTCCCGGGGTGTTTTGTGTAGAACATATCCGCTAAGTGGCAACCCTCTAGCTTGCATACGAAACGCTCCTCAATTGCTGTAAGAAAATTTGGTCGTACTTTTTTTGTCTCGGATAGTTGTCCTCAACAAATCTTCAAATCGACCCCATTATTTTAATTTTACGGTTTGTGTAGCTCAAGAAATTGTGGATTATTTGATTTCCGCAAAAATAACAAGTCTTCATCAGCAGAATAAGAATATCGGCTAGATCTCATAATAGAGAAGAGGTAAAATGTTGCTTCAAAAGACAATTTGTAGTGCTCTACGAGATCTTTCGAATGAGTATATTCACAACTGTGCAGCTGCAACTGCCATGAACTGTCAAATTTTTTGAAGCGGGATTGCGCTGTGGGTTTTAGAACGCTAAGTGTGGTGACTTGATCTGGCACGATCTCGTTCTAGTATAGTGTTCGGTTGTAGAATGAGCTGATGAGTATAAAGGCTTGTTATGGAAAGCTAATAAATTAGTCTTGACTTATCATCGATTGTGTGCAGCGGCACTGATTACAACAAAAAAAATTATTTTGGAAAGTTTCGTCAAATTTCATCTTGATTTAAGCAGCCATCCAACCATATGTGCCCAAAAGGAATCACTACCTTAAACAATTGTGTGAGCACGTTGCGTCGCCTGCTCTCCTAATATCGCATCCGCTGTCTTTACCAAACACAGAGCGTAGAAGTGCACCGTTTACTCGTTGTAGACCAAGCACAATTAATTCCTTCTGTGGGCTTATTCCAGCGAGCACTACTATCACATGCATGTATTATTATTAAACTTTGGATTTTGAAATTTTGCCGGTATGAAAATAATTTGCATATCGTGCTTACAAAAATGTACACTCCTAGCCTTCTGTTAGTCATAAGGAGTTCGCAAAGGCATCAGAGCAATTACAAAAAGCTATAACAGACAATGCTAATATTCCTGCTTCGGTCGAAATAAAAACGATAATTTGGAAGACCACTTTTAGGAATGCTTTTTACCTACAGTACCAATAATTTAAAACACTAAACTTAATTCACACACACACCATTAGGTAGCTTCAAATCCAAAAACATCTTATTTTCAGGTGTTGTTCGGTATGGAACAGGTAAACAGCTGACAGGAATCTACAACATCAACGTTTATCACACATTGATAATAAATACGTGAGTAAAACAATAAACTAGCTAATCGATTAAATTAAAAAAACTGCAAGAATGTCTGATGCACTTCGATTAAAATTTGAACAGAATTAATTTCGAAGTTATAATCGTTTGCCCATCCAAATACAAACTCTATCGGGAATACACTCAGGCTTGGAACCCATGGGCCCCGACCGCAGTGATAATAAATTTCATTGTCAAATTTGTGAGTAATCGAAGCGAAACAAATTCGGTTAAGCAGATTTGGTTTCACATTCCATTACTCATGTCTCTGGTTTATCCGGCACACTCATATTTAGCATACATACTTTAACAGCCTTTCGAATCATTCTAATTTTATCAAGTATTGTTTCAGGTCCAGTGCTGCAGTTGAGGCCGACCACGTCCGCACCCGCAGCTTCCATTCTGCGACAGGCCTCATCAATTGGCACTCCATCTCTTGTATTGTTGGATGCATTTGTTGCAAAGTTAACCACAATCGGAATGTCTGAAACGTAAACTAATGACAGCTATTATGGATGCGGATGTGAAATCAGTATTCGAAGTATCTCGGCTCAGCTGACGTTGGACAAGCGTCGGTACGATTTGATAGATCAAGTAACAGCATTCATAAAATCATTGTACCTAAATTATAAAATCAAAAGTTACTATTTTTGCTTTGCTAAAATGGAGTAGTTGGGAATGAAATAAATTCAATTCTATTCAACTGTATGCCAACAAGGCTCGCTCATGGGATGACCGAGATGACGTTCAATTCTTCGCTACAAATATTAAGTAGTACTGGATCCACAGAGAAACGTTCAATAAAATTGCACGTACCATTTCCGAATTTCTTTACGCATTCTAAGGCCAGCAGCGCTTCACCATAATCAAAGTAGGTTTCTGCCACAATAAAGTCCACCTCTGCTTCCAAAGCCCATCCTAATTGCTCCTTAACATAGCAATAAAAAGCACATTCCTGTGATGCAAGTGTTTCGCGGAGTAGCTTAACATAAACGCCTTCCCCAGATTGAGTTCAATAAATCTTTACACTAAACCTAAAAGCCAACCAAAAATTTAAACATCAAATGGGTGCTGGTTATCCATAAATCTTGGTTACGTCAGTGAGGAAACGCAGCCAGATGTGACAGTTATCAAACTAAAACTCCCGGCCGACCGGAACTCCACGAGTAATAATTGAAAGATAACACCTAACACTGCAGAGTACAGACCCATTAAAACAAAACATCGTTGTAAACAAACATTAACACCATCTCCGAACCCGGGGGAGTCTACCTCGACTCTGACGAGGGGTCTACCCTAAAACATTCCAAAACGTCAAAGGAGTCTATCCTGTAATTAGCAAACATGCAAATGTTTTACGTTTTTGGTCATAAATAGGCGAAAAATTGAGATTTTTAGCGATTTTTTGGAAAAACAGCTAAAATTTACTAAACACTCTAAAATATTTGATAAAAATCGCTGAGAGGGGGGTCTTTCAGACTTCACACCACTCTACTAAATTTAACAAGATAACAGTTTAATGTTGCTAAATTCTGTTTCCCTTTCCGTTGCTTCCGGCCTATTATTTACAAAGATTCTGAAATAGTGTATGATAGAATACGGGATATACCGTTGTTACGCTAATTGCCTTCTCTCATCACAACCTACACGACACAGTTCCTACTTTTGGTATGAACGCTCAAAAATATTGTTGTATCAATCCTAATAAATAAAAGGAACATTCGTATATATTTTTTAGATCACATTAATGCTGTTTGATATTTATGCATATCAATGCATATCAATAGACGGGCAAATGATTACGCTTTGGAGTGTCCGACGACTTCTCAGGTTAGGGTAGAAAACCTTAGGGTTTGAGGATATGATGGGAGATTATACTTACTTTAAATATTTGTTTGCATTCTTCTACTTTTCTAGAGTCCCCGGGATCGTAGCTAGTGGAATTGCAGATATTGCCAGCAAACAGTTTCTCATGCTTTCTTGCAACAGTTTTAGCAATTTCCAAGGCTTTACGATTTAAGGCCTCCAAATCATTTTCGCGGTTGATTAGCCTCAGCTTTTCTCGGTGACCATAGTACTAAAATATTCAATAAGGCGTAATAGTAATTAAGACATGATCAATAAGTGCGCGACACGTATTTCAAGTGAAATTGAAAGTGAAATTGAAATGAAAGTGAAATTCACTGAAATTCAAGTCCAATGTTTAAAACTTCAAATTTCCTAAGATACAGCTCAAATTCCAAGTTCAAATTCCCAAACCAAACAACTCCGTCTATTTCCTAGTTTCCTTGCAATTTTCTTAGCAACTAGTTTAGTTGAAACTCACCACAAACTAGCATCTTCAGCGAAGTCAATTCAATTTAATAATTCAGACTTAGCTTTTTGTGAGAAAGATTAGGATTTAAACTTTAGAATCTTGTTTGAACTACCTACCGTAAATGCCAAGACAACGTCGGATCCAGCATGAACAAATTCTTCGGACAGTTGGGTTACCAGCGCGGGATGATCGAGAACGCATTCTGGAACGAAAGACCCAGCCTTTAGGTAGCCTCTTCGTTCCATTTCGTATAGGTATCCTTCAGCGACCAAAACGAACTCGCCATCCGCCAAACGTTCCCGGAGACCTGAAATTGGAGTTCCGAGTTCAGCCTTACCACGTGAAAAATGTTCCACGTGACAGACTTGGTTCATGTCTGCTAAAGAGACGCTCTAATTAATTTAAATTTCAATAAATAATTGCTCGCTTGTTTGCTGAGGAAATAACTAAGCTGAAATACGCTGAAAGGGGCAGCAAAATGTGTTCGAACTAAAGACTAAAACTGAAATATGTTCGAGCACTATACAACAGGACTTCTTTAGTGTTTCAGCTATTGTTACAGTGTTAAAGCTTTCGTTTAGGGTTAGTTCTAAATTAATGTGCATCGTATCATCTGTGCTGGCGTGGAGTTCCGAAGATGCAGCGTCTTATATTACGTTGCAATCGCCATGTCTATTAAGGGAATTCAACTCTACTCGGCAGAAGGTTACATTAATCCTTCTTGAAAGACAAAGACGGATTGCAGGGTTTACGCGATACGCAGATGAGCTTTAGGTTTTAACTCATCATGGTTCGCCTTCAGACTGATTGTCATGCGAAGTATAACAAAACTTAAAAATTAATTATCTCATTTAAATTTCACACTGTTCAACTTGAAACCTTTATAGCACTGTTCATTTGTTTTTTGTAAACGTTTCTTGAAAGTACAGACACCAACCTTTGCAAGAGGACATCACTGTTTATGTCTACATGAAAATTACTACTTTGTCAGAGCTAAAATTAAAACAGTTCCTTGTTTTAGTACACGGTGTAAACAATCTACAGTGATAAGATCGTACGTAGTCGTAGTTTCGGTATGTTGACATATTAGCATCAGGTGACGATGAAAAATAGGTAGCGAAATGTACATAACAGCGCCTAGATACCCAGCTTTTGAAAACATTGTGAACCATTGTTGCTACAAAGCAGACCAGGGCGTCGTTAAATAATTACGACATTGAAAACTATCTGGGAGTCTGGTTGCAAACTCTTCTTTTATATATGGGCACGATCGAGATTTGGGGAAATTTTCTTAAAGAAGGTTTCGAGATGCTTACTCTTTAAGCCTAATATTTTTCGAGGGGGCGGGGCGGTGGCAATTTCTACACAGGAACAAAATAATGTACATCGCAAAATTAACTATACTACTAATTTAATTTTATTATTTTTTAAAACATTACAGCAAATTAAAGAACCACAAAACAAAACAAAGAATAATGTGGACTATATTAATAAAATTATGACAGTAAAATTGTAGACTGTTGTGGTACAGAAATAAGAAGTGCAAGATCATTGTGCCAGATTACATATATAAGTGCATCATTTTCATATACGGACCGCCTTGTTATGCCCGACTGACCTGATTGTGGGACTCATCAGGGGCTTACAATCAGGTTATTTTAGTGATCAAATTAACCACCCATTTTTAGATAAAAAGTCGTTTCGTCCCCTGGCGACCAACTCCAGACATACGTGATGTTAGAAGCACGCATACAATTAGTGCATAAATACGTATATACATTGATACAATAGACACAACAAAAGCAGTGATAAATTAAGCTGTACTTAATTTTTAATTCTTAATAAAACTTCAGTTTTTTGGAAAAAAGCACAATATTGTGAGCACCTTTTTATAAAAGTTACCAAAATTAACGATTCACAACAAAAATCAAACACAAAATTGGAACGCGGGCATTTTTGTTAGATTTTATGCTAGCTTTTCCGCTACTATGTGCTTACTAATTGCCTTATTTTCCTGTGCCATAATCCGGGAGGGCTGTAAAGATTGTACCTTATCCGAGGGGGGGGGCTTGGATTCCACCCCCCCACACACACCGTGTTAACCTTCTAAATTTTTACAGTGTCAGCGTTAGCGTGCAGGCACCATACTGTAAACAAAACGATTTTAGTAGAAATTATATTGAAGTGAGAGGTAGATATAATACAACTTCTCACTTCACTTTTTTCTCTCCCATCCTGTTTCGTGGTACGCAACGCTTGAGGCTTCACGTCTTGGGTTTCTTTGGGTGAAGCACTAGGATAAAATATAACCGCTATCATTTCTCCTGCATACACCACTGTATAACACTAACGCCACCACTAACAGTGTTCTGTTCCTTCCAATGAAAGCATCGAAGTCTCGGAGTGATGATCTGTGCTGAACCGGAATCGATGTCCAAATAACGTTTTCCCGTTGAAACGTTTTCACTGCAGAACCATTTGCAACGCTTTCTATTCGTTAATAATTGCGTTCGCTTGTCGACAAAGTGTTTAATGTGAAATCATCGGTTCTTAGTGAGATAGATGGCTACCGCTACACTTCATTGAATTATGTAACCATACTTTGATCAAAATAAAGAATGCTTACGTATTCGGAGGTTAACAAAAGGTTGCGCCACCTATTGTTGGAAGCAAACTCTTGCCAAAACCTCTCCCCATTTGGAGGAGGACAAGCAACTTATCAGATTGTCGAGACCGTCTTTTCTCTTATATACACAGTAGAGATGAGATCAGGGCCGACTTTTTCGGCCCGTCCCGGCCCGGCCCTGTTCAAATGTTAGGTCTGTCCGGCCCGGCCCGGCCCTGTGTCAAAAATTTCAGGCCCTGGCCCGGCCCGGCCCTGAGCGCCGTTTAGGTCTCCGCGGCCCGGCCCGGCACTGAAACCCCCTGATTTTTAAAAAAATTTCTATAAAGTGTTGAGACACTTAGAATTTTGTGTTCTGCCGCTTTATCGTATTCTCGAGATTCAAAGCCGATGTTCTCTCAAAAAACAGTGCATTACGAATATTTCAGCATCCTAAATTGCTAAGGAAATTAATACATGTACTAAATTAGCCTGAGTTCGATTTACCAAAATAGTTAAATGTTTTGCATGTTTGAATGTTTGTTTGTTTGTTGTGTGAAATAGAATTTTAAACTTCAGTTACTCGAAAGCTGATGTATACACGGAGGCACTCTTTATCTACTAAAATTTCAAAAACTGTACACAAACATTAACAATATTTGGTACATGCAGTCTCATTTGATACAAAGAAAGCAAGAAATTTTGAATTTAGGAAGGCAAAAACAAATATTAGAATTCGAAAGTGTATGTATGCATTATGCAATAAATTAATGTGAAAAACGTCAAGGCTTGGCAGGGCCGGGCCGGGCTTTTTTCGTTGGAAGCTGCGCGGCCCGGCCCGGCCCGGCCCTTACTAATTTTTCCTCAGGCCCGGCCCGGCCCTGACTGGAAACCAGGTCTGCGCGGCCCGGCCCGGCCCGGCCCGTCGGGCCGGGCCGGGCCGTGCCGGGCTTTCTCGGCCCTGATCTCATCTCTAATACACAGATATAATTCTATATAATCTATCCAATATAATATTATAACTCAGAATTATATTGTATCATCAATTCTTATAAGTTGATGTTGAGTAGCTGTGGCAATAGCTTAGTTGCCTTACAGTGGGCACAAAGACATTAAGTCTACCGCGAGCGTTATTGTCACGTAATTGACACGTACTCGTATTTTTACGTGGTCTACAAAGGAATAATGCCCTTTTGGGGCCTACTTGTTAGTTTTGACGCAGCTGCTTTGGCCACATTATGTGGTAGACATGGCAACATTACTCTGCCAAGCTTGGTGACTTTCTACGCTACAATGCGTGAGGAATTAGCAATAGAATGTGAAAATTGTAAAAAATACGATTTTTAGCAATATTTGCAGCAATTTTGGAAAGCGTGTTGAATTATAGCTTACAGAAAAAACCTGGGAATACTTTCATAAGACGTGCTTTTATGTGCAGTTTTTAACTTTACTTTTTAGATTTGGCAAATTTTCACAAACCTTCCAACCTAAATTTTTCGTTTTTCTATGTTTAACACATGTCAACGTCACCTTTGAAGGGCTCTACAGAACGACAGAAGCAATATTAAAACGCACTTCTCTGTATTGAGGATAGATGGGGACTACAAAATACGTGAAAATGAGCAAAATCGGAAATGGTCGAAAAAGTACCCCCGTCTCTTCATGTAGGTAATAGCTGTTCAAATAATTTGTTCGACATACCGCAAACAAATTTATCTCGTACAACGCGACCCAAAAATTGTTCAAAGCAACATCGTTCAGTAAGTTTCTTTTGTTCCACCAAATGGTCTAGCAGTCTTTCCTTTTGATGTTGATTCCTCTGGGGCCCGTTGCATAAAACTTATTACTAATAAATTATTAGTGAATAGTTGATTAGTATAGCAGTACAGATGAACAAAAATATTGATAGAATCACCAGATTTTGTTGTCTACGGTATTATTTTGAAGGAACTGATGTGACTAATCTAAAATGTGCTAAGAATTTCAGAAATGTCTGCCTTCTCAATCAGTTTGATCACAAATATCAACAAAATCGTGAATTTTTAGGATTATTCTGCTGGCTTAGCCCACACATTAATTGCATACGAATTTTGACTGCATAAGAGCATTTCAGAAGCTATAAAACGACGTGTAAAATATAACTCTTGCTCGTTCCTAACATTAGTTTATTATCCGTAAAACTGCTACACTAATCAACTAATCACTAATATTTTCTTAGTAATAAGTTTTATGCAACGGGCCCCTGGTCGTGTTCATAGCATAGTAGAGGTCACCAGACATGGCCCTAATGTCAGTGCACCCATGTTAATATGTTCTTGGCTAATTATATCTTCAATACTATTTTATATTCACATGAAAAAGTTACTGTTGTGCTCTCTAACATATTTTAATGCCCTCTTTTAAAATTGCTTCAAACATAGCAAACTGATGTTGATATTGCTGTTAGAGATGAGGATTTTGGCTCGCGGCTCGGGTCGGCCCGCGCGCCGCGCCGAGCCGAGCCGGCAACAATTTCTCCCGAGCCGAGCCGAGCCGAGCCGGAGAATTGAAACTCCGAGCCGAGCCGAGCCGAGCCGACCCTATCGAAAAATTTTAAGTTCACTGTAATTATATACTTCCGAATTTGTACAAACAAAATAGTCAACTAGTTCAATGAATTCTTTTTTCTGTGTTTGTCGTCTAATTTTCCGTTTTTCCTTGTCTTTATTCATACCTTCCTTCCACGCCAACTTAGTTTAAACGTTAGGCTGTGCTTGAAGTCAACCTATGCATGGTGTAGTTATAAGGAAACATTTTAACTTAGTTATTTCAACGTGTCATATTTAGTATTATCAAAAATATTACAGTTAAAATTTGCATTGTCTTACTACTGTGGCTTTGGGTTTTTGTAGTAATCTATCAGATAGCAGAAAAGGTTGTAAAAGTGCTGATTATATACCAGAAATACTTACTATTAATTTAGAGTTTAAAATTATTCTGCGTAATTACAGTTGACTACTATTATGGCTACGATCGGCAGAGAGCAATTAGAGGATTTGAAATTTTCTAAAATTTAAAAAATAATGCTGAAAGAATTCTGAATTTTATTGCTGATTTCTGAAGCATTTTGCAATTTATCAGATTATTCCTTTCCAAAAGACTGCGAAAAACAAAAAGTTTTCTCGTGATTTTTTTCGGCGTTTATCACTGATCGCTTTCCATATTGTATACATAGAATAAAATAATAAATTTTAAGCAAAACAAGCATGAATGGGCCCCCGCCCACTTTCGTAGAATATACATTTACCAAATATCAATATCACTAAACCTTATAATCGTAGACTCTGCAGCTCGCAGTGTCTCGGTAAAAATGGAATTGTGGTGATTCACACAGGTACACGAAAGCTAGACAGCTGTTTTCAGGCCTTTTGTCAAAAACAAGGAAGAAAATCCACAATTCGGTGGAATCGGTCAAATTTCAAATTTCAAGCTGGGCGAGCCGAGCCGAGCCGAGCCGACCACATTTTCTCCCGAGCCGAGCCGAGCCGAGCCGGAAAATCCCGGCTCGTCCTCATCTCTAATTGCTGTCGAGCGGACTGGGCAGATTTCGGCCCAGTTGAAGAAAGCAAATGCATGAAATTCTTTCCTAGACAAGGAAAAACTATATAGAACTTTTCTGCAATGTCACGTGATTCCACCCTGAAAGTTTGCAGCTTTCGGTACACCCAACACTAGATGAGAAATGTTTGAGAATATTTGTATTTTGCTGGTTTAGATTTTTATCAACAGCGAACTTTGGCAGTGGATGCTGCATAGATGCTGCTTTTGAGACAGGGTACAAAAATATTCAGGGGTGCAAAATGCAAAATTATAAGACTTGCAAAACACCTTCTTTTCGTGACACTTCTCTAGGATATATAGATTATTACAATCACTGATAAAAGTAGATGTAGAAACCATCTAGGTTCAATTTTATTGTAATTATGCAGGCAAGTACATAAACTAAAAAAAAAGAATCAGCAAAAAATTTAAAAATTCGATTTCTAACAGTTTATAATGTTTCTAACGTGTTCCGAAGGAAAATAGCAGCGAAAATTACCGACTTCAGATAGCTTTCTCATTCTTCTTCTTCTTCTTCTTCTCCCATTCTCATTATCATTTCAGTTTAGCTAAATTGACCCGAAAACGGATGATTTTCGAAATTAGCTAAAGTACGTAGTTGTTAGCTATAGTATCGCGTACTCAGCTGATATGATCTTAATACAATGGTTAAAGATACATATTATAGATACATATATAAAGATACATAGTTAAAGTGTCATATTACACAGAAAACCCTACATTTTTAACCATTTCAGTCACAACATTAGTTAAAGCCGGACAACAGATTCGAACTATTTCTTCTTTTTGCAAATGTTAAAAGATAACGGTAAGCAACTTGCTGGAAAATTATGTGGAAAAATAGAAAAATAGAACTGGAGAAAATTGTGAACCACATTGCAGTGAGATACTCGAGGGTTAACAAAGCGCGCAATTGCGCGTTGAAAGTTGTACACATTGGATTCGAATTTCGGTTAAAGCTACACTGTAGTACCGGTAGCTCAGTTGGTAGAGCGTCTGCGGCTTTAGCAAGGGGCCGCAGGTTCACGTCCCACTAGGTATCAAATTTTTTCGGGTGCTTGTTGGTGTGCAACCTTCTTTCATTCTTTAAATAGGAGACAATTTGAGGGAAATGGGGGTGCAGAAGATCCAGTAGGCCGGAGAAAATAGGTGACATTACTGTGCAGTTTCCATTAATGTAGCACATTTTAAAGCAAATCTTGGCAATGTTTTTAAAAAAATTCAAAATCTCTTTCTGGTAATTTTGGCTTCGATTTGTCAAAAGTGGACATTTTTTGCTTAATCTTTTCGTGGACCGCCTAATATTTTAAACTAATAACTTCAAGGTAGTTCCTTGTCGAAATTAGGGCAGCGGTATACCTCTGTTTAAAATTGATTCCCAGTTCATGCATAATAACTATTGCAATGTCAACCAGTTCTTGCAACGTCTACACGTTTGATATTCTGGTTCAAAAATGATAACAGAACCTATTAGCTTTTGATCAAAAGCAGTGTTTTGAGCAAAGCCCTTTTAGCCCAGTTCAAAGGGAGCATTATTGCCTGAATTGGCACAGTCTCAAGAACCCTATTTTGCCTTTTACGATTTTGATAACTGCTACCAAACCTCGGCACAAAACCAGTAATTTCCAGTGCCAGGCTATAGACGAAAACATCTATGTGGAAAATTTGGGTCACAGGATAAGATTGCTGACATTGCTGTTATCACTGATAACACACCTCTTATCAGATCACACAATTCATGAGAGGGGGTCTCCAACTTCAGTTTTCTTTCACAAAAGATGGAAACCCAACCAATTTGTACACAGGAGAAAACGTTTGAAAGTTCGAGCCACCTATTGATACTTAAAACTGTGAAATTTCAGGTTAAATTTTGAATTTAAACAAGTACCCCACACTTAGTTTGAGAATAAAGATAATACGGTTTCTAGCGGCTATATAAAGGCAGTCACTGTTGCAATCTTTCAGCATAACCAAATTGCAGTCTTTCAGAACTATTATCTTTCAATTTTCCTGAGCCTGTTTTGCGGTACAAAATGCCATCCAGTGGTAAAGGTACGTGTCACCTAGTACGTATGGGTATTGTATTGTTTGTAATACATTGTTTGTATGAATTGGACGATATTTATAGATTAGGGTATCGGAAACTACTAATTGGTAACATATTTATTGCACTTCTCGGAAAGGCAAAAGGCAGGTAAAATCCAGGCTTTTACGATTTTGTCGCGGTTGCTGTTAAACTGTTGTTAAAATAGTATTGTGCCAAATATCAGGAACTTGAAAGGTTTAAATCAGTGTAAGTCGGCCAATCCCAGCCAGTTAGCTCAGTTGTTAGCGCATCCTAACTACAAGCTGCAGGTCAGTGGATCGACACCTAGAAAACTCATTTTTCCATTTTTATCCAACCGGATTTAAACATTTCGCTGATTTCACTAAATATTTTGTTTCAAAAAACCGGATGGCCTATAAAGGTCAACCAGAAAAGGACAATACCGTCTAATAAACTATGGGTCTTTTCGCGTGCGAGTTAAAAGAGTAGGGTTAAAATTCTTTTATCTCTTTTTAATCCTGCAAACAAGTTAAAAGAAACTGCTTAACTCTTTTAACCCTGTACGCGAAGAGAATTGAGTTAGTTTTAACTCTTTTAACTAGTTTAACCCGCTGCGCGAAAAGACCTTGCTTTAGGTTCTTTGGCCGAGTTTCCATGCATTAAAACAGGGAGTTTGATTGTCCCGACTTAAGGGAGAATCCTATTTTTAAGGAGGTCTAACTAAAATTGCAAGGCTTCAAGAAATGGCTGCTAGCAAATGGAAGATCTTCAGGAGTGCTTGAAGTGCAATTTTTGGTGTTTAAATTTGAAATTACATATGCAGTTTGAATAATACCTTCGGCTTTATTACTTTCTAAACCTAAAGTTTTACCTTGTTACTGTATAGGTTACTTGTAATTTTGCAGGTTTGCGAGAGCGTTCAGCGAATGGAGAAGTCGTGCTGTGCGGTAGGTCACCTATTTGAGATGGAGCCGCCGAGGTTGTTCAATGGGGCCTGCTCGTGCCTCGAGTGCGTTCTTCGAGCCCTCCGACCTGGTCCAGGAATTGAGCGAGACCTCGTTCACGCTGGCAAGCGATGTTGTCTTGTTTTCACGTGCAAGCACAGTTTGCAGCCAGTCTTCAGTTTCTTTGGGGTTTCAAGTTAATGGATGCGAGCTAATTGAGCATAATATCTGTTCAACGAATCTCTTAGCTGTGTTCTTGCTTAAAGTAAAATATTAATAGTAAATTATTAGGTAAATATTAAATAACTAAATAACCTTGATGAATATATATATATATATATATATAAATGTACAAATATATAAATAACCTAACTTAAATAACTAAATACTAAAATAGTGTGCTTGAGAAGAAGTAGAGGAACCTTAGCTTCTCATTTGTACTTTCTTCTGCTGTGTAGCATATTTAGTCCACATTATTTGAGTGATGCTTGGATTTATTGATTGTTTCAGTATTATGGCCATCTGATAAGCTTCGACTGATTGAATGTGAAAATGATCCAGAAGCCCCCTTAATAAGAAAGCCTTTGAAATCGTGAAAACTCTGTCGGTGAAACATGTAAACTCTTGGCAGGAAACATTTGCAATTCCACCAGTTACGATCCAAATGAGAGCGCTAAAGTCGAAGAGTGCAAACGATTCCAAAGTAGGTTGAAAAAAGGTTGGCAAAAAATCACGGAAAACGAAAATCGAACCAGATTTTTTCGTTTCTGGTAGAATCATCCTAAACTCCCTTGGCCAGTGTCAACGTAGACTGCAATTTTCTCAGCTTTGTTTTTGTTTTCTTCACTAGGCATTAGAATGCGATGATCACCAGCCCGAAGGTGCAAAGTAGGCGTTAGTTCAGGAAAATAGAAGGTTTTACATTTTAATCCAACAGTTTTAGTTTATGATTTGAATTCAATTTTCGTGATTTCCTGATTGCTTTTGATGCAGACATGTTAGTAAATTGATAATTATGAACGATCCACAAACATTTTTCAGCAGTTACTCCCATCATTCGAAAAGTCTGTAGCCCTCTTGGATTATTGAAAACCAAGTTTTAGCATTTCGTTTTGTTTCTAATTGGTTCGAATTTTAAACTTTTAAAGTGAAACGAATGGGCCGTTAGTGGCAGGTGTGGATTTTGGTGGTGGCGGAAACCACGTAGCGATCTTTGCGAAGCGATTCTGGCAGTGGAAGCAGTGAAACAGGTATGGGCAGTGGTACATTAATGAATTTAATTATTTAATATATTATGGTAGTATCCTTACGCCTTTACATTTGCAAGTACACTTGCGCTTGCAGGAGCCAAAATTATCATAATAAAGAAACAGAAACTTGAGCACAGAACAGTTCAGTTATTCCTAACTACTGTTTACTGTCAAAGCTATTCTAAATAATAACTGTTAGATTGGTTTAGTTAACCTTGATCTGCGGAAACGTTCGAATTAATTGTTACCAACAGTCCGTAGTGTAGTTCAACAGATTTCTGAGACAAAGATGGACAAGATCAACAAAACTGATATGAGCCCAATTAACATACATGTTAAGTGAGTTGACGTTTATCTAATCAATTTAGGTACACCTATCGTGGTTTTGCTTCGCGCTGAAATACCTCCCTCAAGATTTTAGACGGCTAGGCCAAGACGAAGCTTGCCGACTGCTGAAGCGGCAGGCGCTGATGTTGTGGGCCTCAACTGCAGCTCAGGACCTGACACCATCATAGAAAATGATGAAATCCATCAGACAGGCTGTGAACGTAAATACCCATGTATTACCTAACAATGGAAGAAGTTCATTAGTAACTACGACACCAACTTCGGACGAAATCAAACTATACAACACTTTAGAACAGAAAAATTCGAATCTAGAATTTTCGATTAGTATTCCGACTCCCTGAAGGCCGTAGAAGAAGAAAATCAAGCTTGGTGTTTAGGCGGAAGAAATTGAAAGCATTAATTTTAAGTCTACTCTAATTCTGTTCCGACAATGCCCAAGGTGGATGTTTAACTTATTTTTTCTTGGAGCTTCATTTGTAAATATTTCTAAAATCATTCAATTCCTCGAAAAACGGTTGTTTAATTGAACGTTTGCAGTCCCAGCATGCTGTTGTTTTGCTTAAGCATAGATGCTAGTTTTTTTGCATTTTAGATTCCACTGGCCTGCCTGCCTGTCCCGTATCGAACGACAGAAACTGTAGCAGTTAAAGTCAATCACTGTCTGATGGTAAGACGACGAGATCATAGAATTTCGTAGACTCAGAAAGCTAAAAGACAAATGTTTCTGCTGAATTGGGAATTCTGTCTGCTTTTGTCATTTCTTAATGTCACTAAATTACATTTGAGAAGCACAATTGCTAAATGCCAAAAGGGAACAAAAGCTGTAAAATTAGTCTGTTTTTCAGGGACATTTTTTTATTGATTTACAACCTCAGAGATCGATTTTTGTTTAGCCTAATTTCCTATTTTTTCCAGGAAACCGGGCCTTCTTCGAAGACCTTGACTGTTTCCTGTGCTCCGCAGAGCAAAGACTTTAATTGATTCGCCAAATCCTGCAAAGAGCTGAACATCCAATACGTCGACATTTGCTGCGGAAATTCCTCGCGCTACTTCCGCCGGCTTGCCATATGCAATGGGTCGCATTCCACCGCGGCGCGAGAGTACACTATCGACATGTCCCGTGGTTTGGCTCATACGGGGATAAAGCCGGGGTTCAGGCTGGACGCGACATGGAAACGCTTAGGTACATACAAATAAAGCAGAGTTAAAGTGGAGTTAGAGATTTTAGATGATAAGTGTTTTTTTTTTTTCGACCACAGGAAAAGTTGAGAGAATTATTTACTTTGACTCTAAATCGCTTAAATTGTGTTATGAATTTCTGTTAACTTTACGCTTCTAAACCTTACAAGAACAAGTAAGGATTTTGCTCCGCCGGGAATTGAACCACGGGTCTCCCGGACGGCAGTCAGACGTGCAACCACTACACCACGGAGCCACGGGAGAAGGGCACATAACTTCTATACCATTGGTGCTTCTCTTTACAAACGGTCTCGAAAAGATTTAATTAAAAAGTAAAATAAAACAATTAGTTACCAAACCTACAACCATGTTGCAAAAAGCTCTAGTCGACTTTTTTTCATTAGCTGAAGCACGGATGCGTCTAACCTTTCTTAAGGTTTGCGTAAATGCGATATCTTTTTCTAAACCAAATTTATGTTACACATAAATGTCATCCGGTCTGCCTTAGTTTCTTAAAAATTAAGATTTTTAGTAAACAAACGGTGTACAAAGTTCGTTACTGTTGTGTACATTCTTTGGCTTAGCCTAGCTAACCGATTAACACTTATTCGTTGCAGCCTGAAACTGGTTCCCGCCTTGTTGGGACAAAGAATTTTTCACGATAATTTCGAATTGAGTCGAGACTGGTACAGAGACATTTATGTTGTCCGTGGAATTGGTGGGTGCTGGAAGATTAGGTTTGTAGTTTGTTGATCCCACTTTTTTGTAACCTTTTCAGAAAGTTAAACTCTCCGACCGAAACGGCGTGTGATTCATCACAGTCCTGGGTCGAAGTTTAAACTGTGCTCATTGAACAAATCATTTTCTCA
>JASAND010030803.1:0-35504 GCA_030248195.1 Trissonchulus latispiculum
GTCTAGTTTACTTAGAATATTTGATACAGTCCATATTTTGTTATTTTTTATTACTAGTTACTTTTGCATACTTGTTCGAGTTTTTTGCCAATGCATAATTTTGCTCATAATCTTTGTGCTTTATATCTAGCCTTATTTGATTTATGCTACTTATTTTTGTTGTGTATTTTGTCATTCCAACATATACTGCTATTGGTTTTTGCAGGGTACAACCCTAAGCAGCTTTATTTTGTATACGTATTTTATATATCAGTTGCCATCATGGCTCTGCCATGCAAAATTTTGTATGAAAATACCAACTTGTCCAATAGGATGGGTTACACCCAAATAGGGCATCACCCTACAGTGTGTCCTTTTATAGTTACTTGTTAATTATATACGTAACTTGCATCCAGGGTGATCGTGTGATAAGCGCTAACCCTTGGTATGTCAAGTATAAATTTAACTTATATTAATTTTCCTAGCGCTTTATTTATTCTATACACACTGTTTGAATTTATTTCCATCAGGAGGGTGAGCCCTCTTCCCTTGAGAAATTTCTTGGGTATTTTCATATTTAGTTTCTTCAAATTTCTTCTACTACTAGTACGGTTTTTTTCTACGGTTTCTACCAAATACGTGTATTTACGTACGTTTTTTCTACTGTTACTAGTACTTCTAGTATATTTATTTAGTTTTTGTGTACGTATATATTTGCAATAGGTTTTTTCAGCGTAAAGTGCTTTTAAATTGTTTGTGGGAGCGACGCTCACGTACCAAGCGCCGTACGGTTAGTCCTCTCAGGAGTTCGGACGGCGAGTCCTGGTGAGATGTAACGCAAGAGGCTGACTGTAACGGTCAAGCTTTTCGTTATTACAAATATTACGAAATCACTTTACTTAGCTAATAGTTGGCCAGCGTTTGCCTTAAACATGGTTCGAGCTACGTATCTTGAAAAGTATTGAACTATCAAAGGAACGTATTACGTGCAATGATAGCATGACAAAAATTCGACAACAAATAGTTCCCACGAAATGTAATAATATTATACAATAATGCATTGCATTAGCTATTGCTAACATTTTTTACCGATTAATACCGATTAATACCGATTAATATCATGGAAGGATCAAACTATTAACCTTTATAGCAACTTTGCGGCCCCCCCCCTGCCGGAATATATACGAAGGAAGACAATGTAGACTAATTGATTGTGGTAGAAGCACAGTTACGCAATTCAAGGAAAAAATGTGAAATCTTCTGCTAGCTTATTCTTCAAAATATATAGTACAATTATGCATGTCGTAATTTTTATTAAGTTGGGTTTATGTTTTAAAACAATGGTTTTTTTAAGCTTGATTGTAAATGAAGGAGTAAATGTATGTTCGTTAACTACCACCTATTTCCCAAAATCCTGTAGTTTAGTGACTTAAATATTTAATGTATATGCTTCTGACCTTGTTCAGTCGTTTGGCACGGCTGACTGTAACGGTCAACCTTTTCGTTATTACAAATATTACGAAATCACTTTACTTAGCTAATAGTTGGCTTGCCTAGTCAGCAAGCATTCCTTCACGTGTCATGTAGCTCCACCTATAGGATAGGTTTGGATGGGTGGGGTCCCCCCTTGGAGCTACATGATTGGGACACCCCAGCTAGAGGGCGCTTCTCTTGGGAGGGGGTTTCTCCGTCAAACTTCTCCCCTTTCAGTTGTGGGTTTTCCCTTGTACAGTACAGTCGACTAGTCTCTCTCTATTCTCTCCCTATCTCCTGTGTACAGTTTCTCCCCCTGTATTTCATCAGTGGGCCTTTGTACTTGGTACGTTAGCGGGGCTTCGCCCATATAAAGTGGTGAGTGTGTGTTTAGTTTATTTGACTGTATAATTGTTTGTCTGTCGGGCTTTGCCCTCCTAAATTAGTACAGTTACTATTTCTATATTTGCTCTATTTCCATAATACTTGTTGTACTTTATTAAATATCTCCACTAGGTTTGTCTACTTTTGGTAGGTAATTACTGAGCTCCTAGTTTAGTTTAGTGTTATTTCTGAGGTGAGCGGGTGTCACCCACTCACTAGGGCTATTTATTTGGCGAGGCTTCCCCGGCCGGCTCCTGCGCGGTTGGTGTGTTATTCACTTGTGCCACGGTCTCCTCGCTTGAGTTGCTCTCGCGGGGTAACGGTACTTTTGTGTTAGGATAGTTTCACTCTGGTACCGCTACAACAGTAAGCTAAGTAAACTGTATCCGGGGCTAATTCGAAGAACGGCACGCAGGTGTAGGCTTGGTTACTGCAGCCATTGTTAGAAGGAAATTAGCTAGTGACACTGCTGCCACTGCTATTGCATTGTTGTTGAAATGCAAGTTCGATCTCGATAGATATACATTGTTATTAAAGGTTTGCAATGATTCTCTTATATACTCGGAAAACATTATTGAGAAGTTATAATCATAAAAAAATTAGATATTT
Source organism: Trissonchulus latispiculum (assembly GCA_030248195.1). Classification (NCBI taxonomy): domain Eukaryota; kingdom Metazoa; phylum Nematoda; class Enoplea; order Enoplida; family Ironidae; genus Trissonchulus; species Trissonchulus latispiculum. The sequence continues at coordinate 2,446 of JASAND010030803.1, forward strand.
AAAACTAATTTTTAGGCCAGGTTTATGCTTTTGGATTCAGACTGCCCGTATTCAGAACTAAGAAGGACGGAGAGGAAAACTTGAGCACTGCAAGGTTTCGACTTCTACAATGAGAAATTACACTGAAAACAAGGCAGCAGTGCAAAAATAAAGATGCTATAGCAACATTGCATGAGTTTTGTATTTTACAAATTGTTAAAAGTTCGAAACCAAAATCAACAACTGTTCAGAAATTTCTGACTTTAGGACTGATTAGCGTCTTCCTGCAAAATCAGAACTGTTAAGGTGGTGGTACCTTTTTGCGCATAGTTTTTGAAGCGCTAAAGCTTTCGAAATTTTTGGAGTTGGTGAATTGAGTTGGGATGAGAATAAGTTTTAGAGATTAAAATGGAATGAACTATTTATTGGGTTGAAAAAAGTTTTAGAGATAAAAATGGAATGAACTATTTATTGGGTTGAAAATAAGTTTGAGAAATTAAAATGCAACGAACCATTTATCAGAAGGCAAGAAAAACCAAATTTGCGGTAACCCCGAAGAAACAAAAGAACTTTTAAAAACGAGTAACTTTACAGATAACTGTTGAAATCCAAGTGCTATTACTCACCGCAACTGAGATCATAGAGTCCACTAAAACTTAACACCTGCACACAGTCGGTTGGCCCTAATAATTCAATTCGTTGTTGCGTAATAGCGGACACACTATCGGTGGCTGCCAACTTTACTCAAGAGATTAAAGTCACCAGTAGCTCATCTCGTCACGCAACTCGTCCGACCACCTAATCTGAGTAGGCTCGAGTCCAAAATGTTTGAACCGAGTCAAGTGGTGGAACTGATCACAATTCTGACATTTTCTAATTTCGCCTAAATTTTCTGTTACATTGATAACAATGCACATTCTAAAATATTAGCATTAATATTGGAAATTAGCCTAGGTGTCAACTTGGATTTCAAATGCAGAGTTTCTGAAGTTAGTGAAATGTCTGGCTTGCTGGATTCCTGGTTTAGTTGGGGAGGGTAGGTTGTTTTTGTCGGTCCCGGAAAATTCGGGCTTGAACAATGAACATTAGTTTTGAATTTTCATGGAACCATGGGTCTTCGGGGGGGTGGGGTGGGGGGAATTTTGGAATTTCGTCAGCCCCCGAAATCTTATGGACATTTGTGTAATGGGGGGGGGGTACCCCGCCACTGCCGGTCCCTGTCCTCATAGGTGTATATAATTGGGAACCATAGGTGTCTTAGGGTAGGGGGGGGGGTGGGGGGGACCCCTCCCCCCAAATGGAGGGTCACCAACCCCCCCCCCCCTAAAAATTTTTTCTTACCCCTCCCCCCAAATCAATTTTTTCAGACCCCTCCCCCCTAAAAATTTTCAAACCCCTACCTAAATTTTTGAAAATTTTTAGCTGAAAATTGGAAATTTTTCCAAAAAATTCCAAAAATTGGCGAAAAATTGCTAGAATTCGCTTAATTAAGCTAAAAATCGTTAAAAATAGCTGTAAATTGAGAAAAATTTCTATTTTGTAACGAAAAACCGACTTTTTTCGAAATTTTTCGCTGACCACCCCTAGAAAATTTTTCTTACCCCTCCCCCCAAATCAACTTTTCGCGACCCCCCTCCCCCCTTTGTCGCCAAACCCCCCTCCCCACTTTTTTCTGACCCCCCACCCCCACTTTTTTCGCCAGCCACACCTATGTTGGGAACATAGGTGTAACGGGGCTTTGGGTTGGGGGAGGCCCCCTCCCCCCAAATTTTGGGGGCGGGCCCCCTTTTTAGCCCTCCCCCAACCCCCCCCCCCCAAAACCCCCCAAACCTCCCCCAAAAAAATTTTTCAATTTTTTGCCAAAAATCGCATTTTCAGGCATTGCTAAATGCTAATGCAAAAACATCCGACCATTGATTAATTTTAACATTAGACAGGGCCTTTAAACTCGAAAACTTGATTGCCAGGATGTTTCTAACTCCAAAATAGGGTCAATATTGAGTCAAAAAGTCCATAAAACTTTTGAAAACGTGTATTTCACGCAATAATGAACACTTTAAGCCAAAAACTTGGACATTTTTGAAAAATTTTGCAAAATTTACCCTAAAAATACACGATTTTTGGCCAATTTTTCGCGCCCTCGGCGCGACTACCCCCCCGCCCCCCAGTTGGGGGGGGCGGGGGCCCCCAAATATTTTTGGGGGTGGTTTGTAAAAATGGCTGGGGGGGGGTTACCATAGGTGTAAGGTGGGGGGGGGGTAGCCCCCCAAGCCTTTTTCCAACCCTCCCCAAAACTTTTTGGGGGGGACGTCCCCCCCCCCAGTCGCGCCGACGGCGCGAAAAATGGCCAAAAATTGGGTATTTTTAGGGTGAATTTTGGAAAAATTTTCAAAAATGTCGAAATTTTTGGCTTAAACTGTTTATTATTATGAGAAATACACGTTTCTAACTGTATTATGGATCTTATGACTCAATATTGACCTTATTTTGGACTTGGAAACATGTTGGCGATCAAGTTTTTGAGTTTAAAACCACTGTCTAATGTTAAAGTTACTTTATGGTTAGATGTTTCTTCATCATTTAGAAACGGCTGAAAATGCGATTTTTGGCATAAAAAATGAAAAATTTTTTTGGGGGAGGGTTGGGGGGGGGTCCTGGGGGGGGGGGTCGCCAGAGGGGGCCCCCAGAAAATGTTGGGAGGGAGCCTCCCCCACCCCAAATCTCCGTTACACCTATGGGGGTTACACCCCCCACCCCAACCTCCCTCCAATTACACCTATGATTGGGAACATAGGTGCATAGTTTCCTTAGGGGGGGTATCCCCCCCAAAACTTTCGACCAAATTTACCCCCCCCCCCCCAGATTTTTGACTTACCGTCCCCCAACTTTTGGCTACCCCCCCACTGAACCCCCCTCCAACGATTTTTGGACCCAAAAAGTTAGCTAAATTTGGTCGAACATGGTCATGTTTTGGAAAAAGTTTCTAAAATTTTGGCCTAAAATCGCTTTAAAACAGTGCAAAAACGCCTAAAACGTTAAGAACAAGCCTTAGTTTGATGAAAAAAGTGCTAAATTACAGAAAATTTTGCATTTTTTGGCCATTTTTCGAAATTTCTGAGGTCCGAATTCTGGGGGGGGTGTTGGGTGGGGCTGGGGGGTACCCCCATCACATTTCGGAGGTCGGCCAAGATTTACCCCCTCCCCAGGACCAAAAGTTCCAGGGAAACTATGCATAGGTGTAATTGGGGGGGTCCCCCCCAGCCATTTTTTCAAACCCCCCAGAAATTTTTGGGGGCCCCCGGTCCCCCCTACTTGGGGGGGTAGTCGCGCCAACGGCGAGAAAATTGGCCAAAATTTGGCCATTTTTAGGGTAAATTTTGCAAAATTTTTCAAAAAAGTCCAAATTTTTGGCTAAAAGTGTGTATTATCGCGAGAAATATATATATACACGTTTATAACGGTTTTATGGACTTCTAAACTCAATATTGACCTTATTCTGGACTCAGAAACATGTTGGCAATCAAGTTTTCGAGTTCAAAAACACTGTCTAATGTCAAAATTACTTAATGCTTTCATGTTTTTCGGCATTAGCAATGGCTGAAAATGCGATTTTTTGGCATAAAAATTGAAAAAATTTTTGGGGGAGGTTTGGGGGGGTCTAAAAAGGCCCCCCAAAAATTTCGGGGAGGGGGCCCCCCACCCCAAATCCCCGTTACCAGGGTATTTTTTAGGGATTTTTTTCCGGGGGGGGGGGCTTCACGGGGGCCCCCCCGGGCCCGGGGGGTTGGGAAGATTTTTTGGCAAAAATGAGCCAAAAAATGGTATTTTTTGGCGTATTTTGCATGGTGAAACTCAAAAAGTGCTCAAAAATGCCAGGATTTAAGCTAAAAATAGCTATTTTTACGAAAAAATCTCCGGCGAAGCCGGAAAATTTTTGAAAATTCAATTGGCCTATTTTTGGCAAAAATTTGGGCCTCCAAAAAATCCCGGGGGAGGGGAAGCAAAAATCCCGGGAGGGGGCGATTTCGGGGGGGCACCCCCCGCCCCCCCCCTGTAAAAAAATACCCTGGTTACACCTATGGTTCCGTCCCCTGTGAGACCCCACGGAGAGGCCAGACCTCCCTCCCCCCTCCCCGGCCTCAACTACCCCCCCCGCAAGCCGAGCTCAACCCTCCCCCTGAATTGGGTCCAAACCAAGTAACAAATTTTTGCCCCTCCCGGACCTCTAATTAGCTGGCGCCGCCAGGCCAACACTGTCTGCAGGGCCAGGGGGCCGCGCAGACGCCTTTACACCCATAATATGTATATACGTTGTGATTATTTTCGCAGGTGTTCAGAGGAACCATCTGTCGTGCCAAAATGCTGGTTGCTCGTAGACTGTTCGAAGATCATAGCCTATCTAGAATTTTGATACGTTCTTTGAGGTAACTAAAGTCAGTGTACTCGCTAATAAAAATTTGTTGTATCACTAACAGAAGTGAATTTGATGTCAGTTGCACAGTCATTAGAAACATTTGTGCTACACTCCTTTCCTTGTGTAACCAAAGTGTTGGACATCCGTAACATCTGTCAGTGGCACGGCAATTTTTGGTGTATATATATATATAGATCTACGTATATACTGTGCAGATGCTCACCAAGGAAATAGAGAATATTATTTAAGAACTTTGTTGTTAAATTGCTGAATTGTTAAATTATTAACCAAAAAAGTGTTTTGAAGTAATTATTTTGGATTTTGCTAGGGAATATGAGTGAAGGGCGTAAGAGTAAGGTGCAGCCTACCAAAAATTTCAGCTGTAGTATATATACCAATGTAGATGATATTAGACCAGAATACGGTACATTTCACGGAAAGAGTGCCAGTTGGAGAAGTTTTAAAAATTGGAGAAATATCGCCAACATTGGTGATTTTCGCCAAAGTTGAAGTAGAGTCCAAACAGAATTGGCGAAAAGCCATTGTAAAAACCTTTTTCCTGAATAATTTCATACTTTTTGGCCAATATTGGCGAAAAGTCCGGACTGACTGGAAGAATAAATTTGCCCAGACAGTCCGGACTTTTCGTCAATATTGGCGAAAAAAAGTGTGAAATTATTCGGAAAAGATTTTAATGGCTTTTCGCCAATTTTGGTTTACTTCAACTTTTTGGCGAAAATCGCCATTAGTTGGCGATATTTCTCCAATTGTTAAAACTTCTCCAACTGGCACTCTTTCCGTGAAATGTACCGTATTCTTTCTTTTTTTAGCCTCGAATCCAGTCGTGACTATCAGTATCTGGAGGATCCCCCCGGCCCTCTGCCCAGCTATCATTTTCAACGAAGTCTACCCCGGCTGCCGGTTCCAAAGTTGGACAAAACCTGTGCCCGCTACCTGAGGGGTCTGGAACCAATCCTGACGCCTGAGGCATTTCAGACCACCAAAAAACTGGTTAAAGAGTTTGAAACTGGAGCGGGGCCAGGTAATAGAATTTCTGTAGAGTTTTCCCTAAAACGTATTTTCGGTCTCTATTTGTGGAAGATTACGCTTAGTAGGGATGGGGAACTTCTCGGGAAAGAAGGTTTGAAAAATTGAAAATTTGATGGCTGTCAAAGCCATAAGGCCACAAACCACAGACCACAAAAATTGCCAAGGTTGAGGTCAGTGCCATGCTTAAACCGTGGTTTCGAGTCCTACGTATATACCCCATTCCGGAGTTTTTCTGGTGCCTGATGGTGTGCAACATTTCTGTGTTTTTTAATTAGGCATATAAAAGTGCCTAAAGAAAAATGATTTGTTCAGATTGATAGTGTTTCTAAGCCTATTCTGCAGTTTAGCCTATTCTTTGTCTATGGCTATTCTGATTTGGAAAAAATTTTATTTTTCGTATATATGTTTGGGCAGTTCGTATATATAGATTTAATTTTTAATATCTGTCTCTGCTTTTAGCACTACAGAAAGAGTTGATTGCCTATGATAAGAGCCACAAATACACCAACTATGTCTCAGGTATGCAGCACTTATTTTCACCCCTTTATTTTCTGTTTCTATGAGTATATACAAACTTTCGGGGTTGCGGGGAAATTCTAGAATTGAAAAAACTAGTTTCGGGTGCCTCCTCGCCTCGAGATTAATGCCACTAATTTTTTAGATCGACTTTACTATACTTATATACAGTGCTGATATACAATGAGTTTAATACGTACACTGCTTCTACATGTTTTCATCTTCTTTTGAGCCGTGGGATTAGGGAAGCCCTTTAGTGTTTGACGTGAACATTGATTATTATTTAAGTGGTGTTTGTGTATTGTTTTATAGAACCCTGGTTTGAGATGTACCTCAAGTCACGCCTGCCGGTTGTGGTCAACTATAATCCCTTTATGGCCATCGCTTTTGATCAGGATACTCGCTATAATGATCAGGTACCACCAGTGTACTGTCAATTTTTTGTATATTTGTATATTCAAATATATACTATACTATACTATTTGTATATACTATATTAGTTTGTATTTTTGTATATACCTGGAAAAAGTTTCATAACACGACATGACAAAAATTAGCGTGCAGATCAATATTGTGAAGGATGCCCTCCTTGCATTTATATAATTGGCTGCATAATACTTCAGATATGTAATTAGTGATGGGCACTGGATATCCGGATAATTTTTATATCCGGATTATGTCTGATTTGAGAAAAATATCCGGAGATCCGAATATCCGTGTACATTTCAGACAAAGTAACGAAAAACTTTCAAAAATTTTAAAATATATATTTTTCAGAAATTTTTCTGACATTTGAAGCCAAAGTTGTTGCTTGGTTGCAAGATAGAAATTTATAGCATATCGAAAATATTTAGAAAATTTCAAAGTTTAACCGCAAAATCGAAAAAATTTTTTGAAGTTAAGTTTGGAATAGGCGGATAACCGGGTATGAAAAAACTATCCGGTGCCCATCACTAATTGCTAATACTGTTTTTTGTGCATTTTTTAGCTTAGTCGTGCCTGCAATCTGGTCATCGGTTCGCTGCGATTCAAGCGATCCCTGGAGACGGAAACCCTTTCGCCCGAAGTCTTTCATCTGAATCCTAAAAAGAGTGATACCAACCAGTTTAAGAAGGTGTGTAGGTAATGGACTTACGGACTCATTTATTTTAGATTTTTCTGAAGGCTGATAAACCCTGTTTCGGCAAATGTGTCAAAAATATCAGTAGTTTTTTCAGGCTATTAAATTCCTTTTAAGGCTTGTAATTTATTCAAGGTACCTGCGCAGCTTAGGGTTCATTGATCAGCTGAAAATTTCCACCATTCTATAATGGAAAAATTTAGAATCACATCTCAACTCTAACTAACTTCAACTTTGCCTTCTTCCCCAACTTCGTTCTTGTAGCAAAATACGTATCATGAATTGTTGTATCTCCTGAGTACGTACGCATATAAGCATTATAGGAGGGGCAGACGTTATTTTGGTGGATAATTTTTAACTTAAAGTATATACTGGAGTGGAGCGCTATATTGGTTCCATCAAATTATCCTGAATTTTCTCACACTCATTCTCTCATAAACACTTGTTTGTTTGTTTGTTTGTATATTCACATAATATTAATTGTAATAGGCAGTCAGGGCTCATTGTTTCGCAAAACAGGACAGGTGATTTTTATTTTCTTGTCTGTCTACTCTGTTTCTGGTTTCTTCAGAATGGTACCCAACCGTGTTGCCACCTATGTTGCCTATCTCTACAAGGCCTTCCCACTGGACATGCACCAGTATCCTAACCTGTTTTGCTCAACCCGAATCCCCCGATTCCAGCAGGATGAGATTTCCCGGATGCCAGGTGGTCGGCATATTCTGGTTCTGCGTCGGGGACACCTGTTTACGGTGGATGTGCTGGACTCAAATGGTTAGGACAGTTAGAGGGGGCGGGGGGAGGAGGGCCGAATTAGAAGTTTGGGGGGGGGGCGTTCCTGAGCGACTTGAAAAATGACTAAATGTTTTTAGAATCAGCCAGTGAATTTAGTGAATTTCGTTTGAAATGAACTTTGCTCTACAATTTCCGTGTATGCAAGTTTTCGGAATATGTGCAGAAATGTGCGGTATTGACCAGGGATTCTGTTCAGAAAAATTTCTTTTCAGACTTGGCAATTTTTTAGCTGTGTTATTTTTGATGACATATTGATGTTATGTGGTGTTACTTGGCGGATCATTACACATTTCCTGGTATGGAAACTACATTTTTTATAATCTTACACGGGATGTCCTCGGATTTCAACCCTCCTCCCCCCACCCCCACCCTTCAGAAATCAGCAAAAAACCTAAGCTAATTGCAAACTACATTTTTATTTATATTTTTGTTTGTTTTCTACTTTTTCTTTTCTCTCTTTTCCAGGCAACATCCTACCACCCGGCCAAATCAAGGCCTGCCTAGCCCATCTCCTGGCCCTACCCCTTCAACCCCCCACCCACCCTATCTCCCTGCTATCCACTCTAGAGCGTGACCGGTGGGCACAGCTGCGCACTGAGCTGGTCCAGGCAGGCAACGAGCCGGCCCTTGCCCAGCTGGATGGGGCCATCTTTGCCGTCTGCCTGGACGATCTGACCTCTCAGGACCCGATGGAGGTGGCACGTAGCCTGCTCTACGGGGATGGGTTGAATAGGTAAGGGCTGAACTACAAATGGGAAAGGGAGGGGGGGGGGGCTTGGCTACGGTGCTTAGAAAAACATTGGTTTCTGTTGCAATGTCTTTTGGGTGTCACTTTGTTGGTTTTTGTACAGCAAAACAAATTTTTTGACCATAAGGTTTTGGTTTTGCTTATGCTGTCATAATACAACAACGATTATCTTCTTGAAATCAGTGTTTTGTGGGTGTACGTAAAGGAGGACATAATACTTTGACGTACAGCAGGTTTTACATTATGTCACACCGCGTGCAGAGAGCTGCTGCTGAAAGCTCTTTGTTTTAAAATGTGTCGGCAGAGTAGAAATGTGAGTAGATTCCCTATTTTGGCGCACAAAGCTGGTCTCTGTCGCTTTACTCGCTAAGAAACGGCGGCATTTTTTCGCTTCAGCAGAAGCTCAGCTCAGCTCAATTTTACGTCTAAATGTTTCCCTTTTTCTATCGGATTGGTTCTCTGTCAAGAGAATGTTTTCTTTTTTCTGTTTTTTTTCCAGATGGTTTGACAAATCCTTCTCCTGGATTGTACAGGGCAGCGGTCTGGCTGCGGTCAACTTTGAGCACGCCTGGGGCGACGGGGTGGCCGTGCTGCGAATGATGGAAGATGTCTACAAAGACAGCACCACTCGACACTGGGTGGGCCCCGACACACCCACACAGGGCTTTGATGTAGAGCCGCTGATTAGGAAACTAGGTAGGTACTTTAGCTTTAACTCTTGTTTCGGTGCTATTATCTGTATGTAATACTGCTAAATATGTACGCATAGGTACATAGGTTTTGGTCGTTCTTGAAACTATATTTTTGGAGAGTTTGGATAATTGTATCGTTGCTTTTTTATGCGCTTTGGGCATAATATGCTGGCTCCTGAACTTTTTCGTCTTTTCGTCTTTCTTTTCGTCTTTTATATTTTTAGTTTTAACAAGAAGGGTTAAAAATTTATTAAATTTTCAAAACAGCTGTATGCAACTTATTGTGGTGAATCAAAACGTTCCCTTCTGGTTCTGAGTTGAGCTGACTATACTAATTTTCTGACCTTTTTTCCAGAATTCAATTTGACGCCCAGCTTGCAGGCTGGTATCGCTGAAGCCAAGTCAGCCTTTGAGGCCTTGACCTCTAGTTTGGACCTGAATGCCCTAGAATATCCGACTTTGAACAGGAATAATATCAAGGGCTATCGGCTTAGCCCGGACGCTGTTATGCAACTGGCTATACAGGTATAAATGCTCGGTGGGTGAAAGTACGGGAGGGGGACTGTCTAAAATTCAATTCCGGTAATCTGATGGTTTTTATGGTTGATCGTTCATCAAAATAATCGGTTGCAAGTCGTGTGTTTTTTCTTTCTATTTGCGATAATAAAGGGGGTGGGGGTACTAGACCTGCTATGGGTCCTACTAGTGGGGTTTTAGGGAAAGAGTCAGACTACATTAGGTTATGTTTAAAATTAGTTTTTATTAATTAATATTCGTTACTTTGTTTCTTTATTATGTTAGTTCGTATAACTACATCGTTCTCACCACAGTGTATTATTATAATATGTGTGAAAAGTGGCTGGAGACAGTGTAAAATAAGCTGCGCAGAAGCTGCGCAAAATCCTGCGCAGATCCTGCGCAGAGTTCATGCGCAAATTGTAGAGCACATCGAGTTTAGTATATCTGTGAAGTTTCAGCCCCGTATCACTTACCGTTAAAAAAAGTTGCGCCCCGGACCGGTTATGGCGGCGATGTTTTTTTTCCGGTTTCTTCTATTTGATGGTTGTATTGTACATAATGTTCGCCGCTTTCACGTGAACTGCAGCGGTGGGCCAACCTAAAGGGCTATAGGGTCTAGTAGTACCCTCTAAAGAATTTAAGAATCACAACTTTTTTTGCGCCACAGCGCCGCAGTGGCGCCGCAAAGTCGGCTCATAGCGAAAAGTGACCATTTTTGTGGTCGTCGCTCAGGTCGAACGTTACGATCTGGGGCTGATTTCTTTCTATATTCGGAAATTACATATATTGAACTAACTAACGGTCCAGGTTGCGTTTCTCTATCACTTCCCTAGCGACCACAGTGGCCCGTCAAAAATGGCGAAAATTCGAAAAATGAAAAATCGAAATTTCTCGCTATCTATTCAACTTTGAAAGCTCAAATCTTCCATACACGGGTTTTCTGGCACGAAGAATCGATTCCCGCAGTCAGTTTTACCGTCAGACCCACCCATCTTGCTGGGCTGGTTCCACTTTGCCGCCGGGAGGGTTAAGTCGGAAACCGCTTCCTGGAGGTCGATAGTAGGCTTTACCTGGCCTCTCAAAACTTTGCCTATAAGGGTTTTCTGGTGCGCCCAGCTCATTCTCGGTATCCGTTTTGCCGTCCGACGTACCTATTTTGCTGGGCTGGTTCCAGTTTGCCGTTTGAAGGGTCAGTCGGGTGGGGGATCAAGTGGTCGAAAATAAAATTTTTCAAAAGTGGTCAAATTTGGTATCAAATGAAAGCCCTATGTGAGCTGAGCAACGTTTGTCATAGAACTGCGTACCCAAAGTGGCTGTAGAGTGCTGTGTTGGAGTGGGGTGGGGACTTAGGCGATTTTGGGTCAAAAATAAAATTTTTCAAAAGTGGTCAAATTTGTGTCAAATGAAAGTCCTATGCGAACGGAACAACTTTTGTCATGGAGCCACCCTCCCAAACTTGCTGTGCCAAATAACGTCACTTGCCTATGAAACTTTGTCTTTACTTCTTCAACCGGAATGTAAACGATATAATATAGACACAGCCAACACACACATGTTATCCTCTTTTGTGCGGAGCATTTTTGTTACTTGTTAAATACTTTATAACTATTTTGTCTGCGTTTCACATTGTTTTAATTCTCCCTTATCCTAGACCCGGTGTTTAGGAAACAGTTTTATTTAAATTGTGTTTGAATTTTATTTCTTTGCAATCTTTGTAGATGGCCAACTATCGGGTTTCCAACGGCCAGCGCGTTGCCACCTACGAGTCGTGTTCTACGGCCGCCTTCCGGCACGGTCGGACCGAGACCATGCGACCAGCCACCCTGGAAACCCGTGCCTTTCTTGAGGCCTTTCATCGGACCGGGGGCCGGCCCGGTGCCGCAGAACTGCGCTCAATGATTGACGCCTGCTCTAAGAAGCATTTTGAGCTGGTCAAAGAGGCGTCTATGGGTAAGGAAGGAATGGAATATTTTTGTTTGCGAATAAATTAAGTGTTAAATAAATAAAAAATATTTTCTCTTGGATTTGTTTTTCGATATAAATCGAGATGGCCGTGTGGTCTACGGCTCTGGTCAGAACTTCCGATCTTACGGTCGGTGGTTCGATCCCCGGAGGCCACAAAGCTTTCCCGACTCTAGCCAACCCAGCTATCCATCCTTTACTGGTCGGTAAATGGGTACCACTACGGTGAAAAGGTAACGGTCTGTGTAGAAGGGCCGGCCCCCCTTCCACGATTACAGTCATCATAATTTAGGTGACACTCCTGGCTCTATGACTGAGAATCCGGGGATGAGCACCGGCACCCCTTGACCCTGAAGCATGACGGAGATATCTCTAGGGTAAACCTATTTTTCGATATACGTACTTCATAAAATATAAAAATATGGATTAAATTTGTGTACAGGTTAATTTTGCTTCACGGTTTTTGGTTTGTTTCCATACTGAAGAGCCATTATTCTTAGCTTTCCAAGTTGTTTTGCTGACAGCTAGAGAATATTGTTATCTGGTTGCTGTGAATTTTTTAATTGTTTTACTTTTTTATGAAATTTTTCTCCTCTTTTTCTTGTTTTTAGGCCAAGGCTTCGATAGGCATCTATTTGCCCTGAAACATTTTGTCAGTAAATCAGGCAGCGGGTCCCTGCCCCCCATTTTTACCGACCCCAGCTACGAGTGGGCCAATCACTACATTCTGTCCACTTCCACACTGTCAACTGATACGGTGATTTTGGGCGGTTTTGGACCCGTTACCCCGGACGGTTATGGAATTGGCTATAATGTGGGCTCTGAACGATTGGGAGGCGTTATTAGTACGTATCGCAACACTCGAAATGGTGGCGAATTTGTGGAGGCTCTAAAGGACTCCCTTGATGATTTGCATGCGATTTTGGAGCAGGCTAAACAGCCGTCTTCGACAGCTGCGAAATGAACAGATTTTAGTTTGCGATTTTTAGGATATATATACTGAAATCTTGTTTAGGATGTGATTTACTTACAACTTTATTTATGACTTGCTCTATTTTTGTAAAAAATGTACAAAATTGTAGGGGGGACGCAATAGCGCTCCCCCCCTATAATATGGGTGTAAAATGTGCTGCACGGCCCTTAGAAATGAAACTAGACAAATTCGGTATATATCGTTGGAATCAGCACGACGAGTACTACAAGACTAGCAAAAAAGTTTTGGTCAGAGGTTCAACTTTGAAAATTTTAATTTTCGCTTCCGGACAAGTCAGGTCCATTTGTTTTTTCCGCATAAGTCACGCTTGGAGTAGCACTTTTCTTTGAAGTCAGAAACTGAACGATCTGGGAATTTTCAGCAGGTGAGGTTTGGCTTTTCCGAGAGGCAGGGACGTGTTAATGTATCTTTTGGACACTTTTTCGCTGCCCGGCCTTGCCGGCCACCTGTGCGGCCTGCCAAAAGTGGCCTGGCCGCCAAGATGGTCAAAAAAGGCCAATTTTGTGTAACGGCTATAGAGCTGAGGGAACAAGGACGTGAAGTGAAGGATCTGCGGCAAGAAATGGAATCCTGACGTGCTACCGTGGCAGAGCAAAACCGACGCATTCAGGAGGATGAGATGTTACTCCGAAGGTTGCATAATGGTCTTCAGAAACTGAAGAGCCGCATGAACTCTCTTAATCGGACGGCCTACTTGTCTTTTCCAGGAAAGCGCAACGTCACCTTTGGTCGAGTCTTTGGGCCGGAGGCCACTCAGATGGAAGTATTCGCAGAAGTCTGGGAGTGGAAAAACATATACAATGGAGGGTCCGGACTCCAAAGCCATTCTTGAGAGACCCCAGGAAGCGGGAATGATACCACTGGTCTTTCGAAAGATATTTGATGTGGTTCAAGCCACGAAGGACAAAGGATGAAATCTCACTTGTGAGGCCAGTTTCCTTGAGATCTACCACGAAACGCTCCGGGATTTGCTCAACTCAACAGTTGAGAGCAGACTGAGGATAGCTTACACTTCTACAATTTTTTCATCCTCGTTACTGTTGAGCAAATCCCGGAGCGTTTCCTTGTAGATCTCAAGGAAACTGGCCTCACAAATGAGATCCCTCCTTTGTCCTTCTTGGCTTGAACCACATTAAATATCTTTCGAAAGACCAGTGGTATCATTCCCGCTTCCTGGGGCCTCTCCAGAATGGCTTTGGAGTCCGGACCCTCCATTGTATATGTTTTTCCACTCCTAGACTTCTGCGAATACTTCCATCTGAGTGGCTTCCGGCCCAAAGACTCGACCAAAGGTGACGTTGCGTTTTCCTGGAAAAGACAATTAGGCCGTCCCATTAAGAGTGTTCATGCGGCTCTTCAGTTTCTGAAGATCATTATGCAACCTTCGGAGCAATATCTCGCCCTCCTGAATGAGCCGGTTTTGCTCGGCCACGGTAGCACGTCAGGATTCCATTTCTTGCCGCAGATCCTTCACTTCAAGGTAAACATTACCACCACTTTAAGGTGGTGATTCCGTTTGGTCACATAAAGTTTGCACCATTATTACTCATTCATTACTTGGAGTTAAGAAGCCGTATCATAATGCAACTTGACATTTTCTCTGTTTAATGCATACCATGAAACTAATGTTGCTTTTCTAAAATATTTTTAACACATTTTAGAAGAAGTATAATATTCCAGCTTTTTTGCAGACAAGTAAATTTTTTCGCGAGACATCGGTTATATCATTCGATACCTCCAACAATAGCTGGGGACGATTTTGTATTTATTGTGAAATCGCTCTTCGTTATGGAGAAATAAGCTGAAATGTGTGCGTAACCTGTATTTTGCCTACTTTTTCCAAATTTGTCAAGCGATTACTTTAGCTAGAAAGCAGTAATCGGGGCAAGTAACAAAACGTCCCTGGGTATATTTGTGCAGAACTCACTTGTTAAGCAGCAGCCCTCCAACTTGCATTGTGTATGCTCCACAATCTTTGGAAAAAATTGGTCGTGTTTTGCGAAAACTACATTTTTCATGATAGCAGCCTACAGGATAGCTGTTGGAAGACGATCATCCATCGGATAATTTGCCCCTGTGTGACCTTCAGATGGACGCCCTTCGTTTGATTTTCCGGCTTGTGTAGTTCAAGAAATGATGGATTATTTGATTTCTGCAAAAATGACAACTTTTAGACGCCAAAACAAGAAAATCGGCTATATCGCAAACTAGAGAAAAGCTAAAGTTGCTTTAGAAAGCAAAAATGTGAAGCTCAACGAGATCTTTCAAATTAATATAGTCATAACTGTGTAGCTGCCATTGAATACATTATTGGATGGTGTATGTCTTGGTCATATTTTATTCTATTATAAAGTTGCTACACTATTTCTCTAAGGGCTAATTTATGACAGGGTTTGATTTAGATGTGTTAGCTGGAGATGTATGCACGCTTGAGGCTGAACTTTTTATCTGGAGTAGTTAGGTTGTTTTCGATAGATTTATATACCATAAGTATGCATTCCTAGCCTATAATGTATTATTGTGTGATTCGTTAACGGCTTTGCTGTTTTTTTGTATTAAAGGTATAAATATCTGTGCTGCTGCAGCACAAGTAGTGAAAAATTTCGAAATAGTCGTTAGACCACGCGGGGTCCAGAAGTTTAAGTTGAAAAAAGTTTTGAAGTTATGAAAATTCCGTTCTGGAAACCTTTGAAAAGATTTGAAATAACATTGAGTGCCAACATTAAAAAACTGAGATAGAAAAGCGCCGCCGGCGCGAAAAGTTTTAAAAATGGTTATAGAAAACCGGTGCAGGTGCGAAAATTTTCCTATTTTTTAATTTTATACACTGAACATAGCTCAGTTTTTGCTTTCTCTCTCTAGAAAATTCCCGTGGGGTCGGATCCCCCCAACCCCCCTGTGTGCGCTCATGCTCTTTTCGGTAGTTGAAGTTTTTTATTGACTTTTTCCATTTGCAATATCCTCCAGTTGTCTTTTCTCGATTTCATCAATTTGTTTTTCAATCTTAGAATTTGCTATATTCGGAATATGTAGACGTTAACTCCGTATTTCTTGATTTAAGATGAACTTTAGTGCCAAGCTATATATTCAATTCATTTAATTTCTTAAATTTTATAGCTAATATGGGTGCCAAATTAATTTTTCAATATTATATAATTAGTTAAATTTTGTGCTTTGTTTCTTCGTGAAGGCTGTGGGTTGAATTGAATTTTAATCCTGTTATCGGTTTAATTGCTTCTACGCGGTTTATTTTATTACAGTTCACAATGTGGTATTGATTTACATGACATGTTAATTTACGATATATTATTGTTTTAGTATGTTTACTTGTATTTTTGATTAATATATAAATTATGAGTATTATGTTTATTTAGCTCTATGAGTTTTTCAATAAAGCGTCGCTGCGGTTTGTTTTCTTCTAAGCTGTTTTTGGCTAATCCTTTTGCCTGATTAAGCTTAAGGTATGTATATTCCTGAATTTATCGGATTCGATTCAGTCAAATTTGAAGGTTGGTTGGTCAAATCGTTGAGTGACGGCCGAGTGCTAAGGGCGTTCGTCTTCAGATCCGATAGTCCGATGTTCGAATCCCCGCTGCCGCAAGGCTTTCACAAATCCCCTTGAGAAATAGGCCAAGCACATAGCCCCTGAGCTCAGCGGTAGTCAGCACTTGAGTTGTAACTTCAGGATTCGGGCTTGGAATCCGGAGATAGCACCGCAACCCTATGACCTATGGGTAACATCAACTTGTCTTTATTAGGCTCATATTACAGTTCAGCTGTTGTTTATGTGAAATGCTTTGAAAGGCGTGCGAAACATAGAGGTTGGAGTTAAGGTGGTTGTGGTGGGACCAATTTCTTGAAAAGCTTCTTGAGTAGCCAGTTTTTAATGACAACAACTTTTACAATATGTAAACGTCTTTAAGCTGTGCGGCCATCTACGCGGGGAAACACTTTGTTTTGGTAAAGATTTTAATTAGTCGTTAGGTTGGAAATTTGTCCGACTTTTTTCAATATATGGACGAAACGTAATTAAAACTCAGTATTATCTTGGCGCCTTTTCATAAAAGAGTAGGGTAGAGTAGAGTAGAGTTAAAATTAACTCTTCAGGAAAGCATGAAGTTAATTTTAACTCTTCATTATGCCACAGAGTTGATAATTTTAAGTCTCTCTAACTGCAAGTATAGTGCAGAAATGTGCTATTAGTAATGTGCTCTAACGGAAATGTGCTCTAACTTAGTGCAGCAATGTTGCACTTGTTTGTAACCTTGTTATTCGTTTGCTTAATCAATAATAATAACTGGGAGGGTTAAGATTAACTCTTTTATTTAATTCTTTCTTGAAAAGGATCAAGTTAATTTTAACTCAACTCTACCCTTTCTTAAAAAGGCCGTTGGTTCTGAGAACAGTCAGAAAATTTGTGAAGATGACAACACAACGGTAGGTCGCATGGGTAGCTTGGACACTGGAGTATCCAGGGGGCGGGTCCAGGGATCCCCGAGACCGTTTGTCTGACCTGTGTTCATTTTTCAGCTTCAACATGCCAGTCAGTATATCGGACCAATATTTAAGCAGTGAATTCCGTTTGTCACACTCTTATCTATTATGTACTCTTGCTGCTATTGTTATATAAGAAAATTATTGTATGAAATAAATATGAAAAATTCTAAAATGATTGTCGTTTTTTCTATTTTTTAGTTTTAGCCCCCTTACTGCATGGCATGCATTTGACCCGACGTGTATGCCTGCATTGGGGCAGTTGGATAAAATTTGCCAAGCTTCAAAATTCTGGGCCCAGGCTACACTGGGTGACCATAAGATGGCTGTCGACCAGTGGCGAGTCACGTGACCCCCCGCCCCCTAAAAAAGAAGATAGATCAGCCACCTCCCAGCCCCCCAAGTCCCAGAAACCTGCTCAGGGCTCTGCCCTTCAGCACAGTGTTTTGGAACGAATCTTGGACGAGGAGCGCACCTCTCATGTGCCCCAGACAACGGTTGAAAAAGGTGGGTTGGTTAAAACTTTTCTAAAATTTTATTTTTATTATATATTTAAGTTTTTAAATTTTGAATCTTGATCGATGAAGACAATTTTGGACTTTACGATGATGAAAGAAGGTTAATAGAAAGAAAATGCGCTGCAAGTACAAAAGTTTAGTTTGAAGAAAGAATAGTCCTTTGATGGGTTTCGTTTGGCGTCGTGTTAATAACGCGATGGTTAATAACTGCATATATAGTAGAAAAATCGGTAAGCCTAAAAGTTTTGCATTTTGAAAGCAAATTGTCTGAATTAAAATGCTAAAGTGGGCTGAAAATTAAAGTTTTATGGAATGACCTCAGCTAATTTTTGTCGAATTAAAAGCTACTGCCCTAATGTTCATTTTAAGTTCCTTTAGTATTATCTAGAGTACATAATACATAATACTCTATGTATTATAAGCTTGACACATCCTATGCACGCTGACGGCTGACCCCCCCCCGCAAATTGGACCGTTCGCTTTAAAAAATTTGCACGCTATGCATGTGTTCTATAGCTCGAAACAAACACAAAACTCGCGCACATAGTGCTTGTGTTTTCGAGCTTTAATACCAGCTTTAATACAAAAGCATAGAGCAAGTGAGCGTACCCCCGTTTCGACTGGGTACCAATTTTTCAGCCGTTAGCGTGCAGAGGATGTGTCAAGCTGATAATACATACATAGAGTATGCCAGCTGTCATACCTTTATGTATTATGAACTCTTGGTATTATTAAGCCTTAATTGCGAAAACACTGAAATATTGTCTAATCAAGGCTTTTACATTTCTGTGTTTATTTCACAACAATGTGTGTCAACACCGTTAGAGAAGCTACAAATGCACTACGGGCATACTTAGTACGTTGCGTAAATTAGCAAGAGTCTATGAACGTAATGTAACCCAGCCAACAGATGCCAATTAATTAGTATATAATTAATTAATCAGATTAATTAGAATGGTTCAGGTTCCTGTTTGGGTGGTCCCCAGTAACCGCGGTAGTGTCCCAGCAACAGTTCCAGACCACGTGACCCCAGATCCCCGTTGGGGAAGTCACGTGACTGGGGGCGGCGGGACTTTCTGATTGGTCGAGCGGAGTCCGGAAAATAGGGGGGACTCAACTGATTATGAATGGCCATCGGGGGGTCGAGTAGAAAGCTGAGAAAGTCCTCGGCGCCTAGCGCAGGGGACGGTGTCCATAGCAGTAATGTGCAACAGGATATAAGGGATAGTCGTTGTAGCATTGAGGGGCCGTCATAATTTCTGCTACCATTGTATGGTGGCATAGTTTGCCTGAAAGACAAAAATCGGTAGAAAATTAGCTGGAAAAAATTATTGGAGTCATGCGGGGGTTTGAACCCAGGCCTTCTGTTGCTGCTGTTTTAGTGCTCTGTCTCCTAAGCCATTAGAACTTAGAACTAAATTGAGATTAACAGTATATTTATAGCAAACTCATGGAAATTAGAATTGGAAAAATCTCTAAGCATGATGTAACTTTTCAGAGATTTTTTACATTATACACTGTTTTCCTATTTCTACAGTATATATACTCAATTACAGTGGTATAGCAGTAGTACCCATTTACCGACCAGTTAAGGATGGATAATGGAAACCAATATTTATGATGGCAACCTGATATGTGCTTAGTTCCTTGCTCAAGAAAATTAGAAACAGCTTTCAGGCAGCGGGGATTTGAACCAGCGACTATCAGAGTTATATTTGAGAGCGCTAAACCATTCGACCAAGTCGCTTTTGTTATTAGCCATCGTTTGCACATGCTAGTTAGACAGACGAGTTACAAGAGTTACAAATTAACTCAATCCTTTTCGCGCGCAGGGTTAAATGCATTACACAGTTCGATTTTAACTCCACTGTTTGACCCTAAGCAACTAAAGCAAAGTCTAAATCATCTTTCTATAAAATCTTTCCGCACTGTCAGTTCTACAAGGAAAAAGCACTGAATGGATATACCTTTTTGAAGTTTGCGTGAACCTAAGCTGTCGGCCCCTTTGATGTTGATAACCTGCTAAATTAGCCTTAATTGGCCATAGCTATATATATGAAATAGCGAGCGTCAGCTGATTTTAGTTGAGTTAGCTTAAAGCTTTAGCTTTTTCATTAACTTCTTTTTGGAACGAACGAAAAAGTAAACCTAAAATTAGGCGGGGTATACTTAAAGTATGGACCTATTTGATTGCTGGCCTTTAATTTTGGATAGAAAATAGGAGAAACTATTTTGGAGTCTGTCTCCCTTTTTTCATTGAGGAATTATTAATTTAACGATTTCAAGTGAATTTTTTGAAAATTTTTGTCTCCAATTGTTTAACTGAAAACTTGTTTAGTTCTATGTGTATATTTCTGATTGCGAATTTGTTTGAAATCCATGTGCTGACAATTTGTTATGAAGTTTTGGTTTAACACTTACATGTAGGTCCAGCGTGCAGGCTATTAGATACGTAACTGAAATTAAGACTATCTTAGGTGTGTCTTCTCCCCTCCAAAAAAGTCGCAAAAATCCCAGAAAAAACTAACAAACTAATTTTTACATCTCCTAAAACTATGTCTTTCATTTAATGTTTGAAATAAAGTAGGAGTTTAGAAGAAGCAATGTTTGGAAGCCATCCAATGGTATATAAGAAAGACTTTTTGTTTGATTACCTTATCCCGAGGAAAGGCCGATGATAAACTTAAACTGATTCTTTCAAACTAAAGGAGAACCCCAACTAAGAAAGAAATTTAATACACAACCGCTCCCCGGAGCTCTTTATTAAAGATATGTCATTTACAGGCTAAAGTTGACGAACCTAACATAAAGTTATTGTGATATTAAACCTAACTTGCTAAAAGTTTGCATTTCAACGAATTTGAACTATAGCATATCCTTTTTAATTAAGCTCTAAATTGCCCACAGGGGCTGACCACCCCCAATAATTTTGATAATTTTTGTGTTAAAGCAAAGCAGCTGACTTTGTGTCAGTGTCAGGTACACACGTTTGTAACCACAACTTAAGAGTACGTGTTGGACTTATGGTTACTTCGTTATAGTTTTGTTAGCCTAAGTTACTTAATTATGAAAAATTCAATGGATCAAAGTTACCGACACGTTCTTCTTCTAACCGTATAATTAATTCATGCAGGCAAGTAATCAGAGTTTCAAGGAACCAGGGCATACTACCATAAATCTGTGATTTACCGCCTAAACCGGCTCGGAACTCTTACCCAATTGAAAGTTTCCAGTTCGACTTTAACTTATTCAAAATCACAAATCCTAGTTTGTTGAGATGGAAAATAAATTAAAGCTAGCTCAATACGGGGAATGATTATAGGAAATGGTTGCTTATTAAAGAACTGTTTATTTAAGAATCAGAGAACTCAGATGATAATTTAATTGGGATTTCGATTATATTTATCTTTATTAAAATAATATTTAGTTTTCAGTCTTTTTTATTTTAGTGAAGCAAGCTGGAAAAGATGTCAGTTATGGGGGAATAATTCTGCTTGGTGTTGGAGTCACAGGTACGCATAATTTATATAACAAATAAAAACTTAAGTTTAAAATTTAGTTTAAAAATTTATGACTTTTCCAGCTGGTCGTCCCTACATAATTCATCTTTTCAATGCTTAAAAGTAGCAAAATCGTATTAGTTGGGCTAAAATTACACAGGGAGTGCTTTAAAATTAGTTACAAATTTTTTAGATTTGTGTAAAATTCTGTTTTTGATTCTGCAAAGGGATTGGGGTGGTCCAAAACGGCGACTAAATGGATTGTTGTTGCACCTTTATTTCTGAGAATGTTCAGGATCAAAATATTAGCATACACTTATATTTTCGGGAGTCTATGAGTCTGACATTTTTTCGATTGTGGTAGTACCGGAGCTACATAGCATTCATTGATTCTCGAAAATCACATTCAGATAGACAGTTTTCGTTTTTTTTGTCAAAATTAATCCGACTTGTGTTTGTCAGAAAAACTTACATGAAAATCTGTTGCTTACATTCATGAAACAAGATTTCACACTTGCTGAAGTTTTGTCAAAAAAGTAGAAACAAAAAAAGTTGAGCACTCATTGAATTTGAAAATAGAATAGTCAGTGCCAATACTAATTATACTCATGTTTATTTATAATTTTCTAGAATAATAACTGAATTTTCGGTATATACCATTACCAGGAAGGAACCTTCTTTAAGTTAGACTGCTATTCGTTGCATTAAGCAAAAAAATCAGCTTTTCACCAATTTGGCATTTACGCAAACCTGGTCCTAGTCATAAAAGGACGAAGGTGGTTTGTAAATTGTTTATTAGAAAAATGAAAATACAATTTCAATCTAATCTTAATTTGATTTCATGTTAATTTTCTCTGTTTTCTAGGCTTAGGGCTATGCTAATTTCATTGTGTGCCCATTTTAGGTGCCCTATTTTATTATATTTTCCGTGAGCTATTTTCGTCAAAAAGTCCCAATGGTGTTTACACTGCTGCCCTGAAACTTGTGAAACAGAATGCTCAGGTTAGTTTATTGCAAACCTGTTACTTAACTTGTTTATTATCAATTTTAGTTTAATTTAATTTATTAATTTTCCAATTTATTTTGCGCTTGCTTAAGATTTTTAAATTACTTTGTAGTTTAAAAGGGGATCACTTTGGTCAACAATCTATAGTCACGGATTTCGCTCATTTTCACATATATATAATATCTCCCATATGTTCTCAAAGACAATACAAATTATTAGAGTTCGAAATCAAACTGTAACACAGTTATTGGGTTTCAAAGTTGGAAAACTTGAAGATTCCGGTGATGACCCCTCCAAGGTCAGGTAGAGACCGAACGCGATCGACAACAGGGTTGACCGATACACCAAATTAAAGCCTTTACTAAGATAATATTATAGCGCAGAAGCGGCTCAAGGCTAGCTATCCAGGCGTTCACAATACATGTTTCAGTGATGCACTGACCTAACTTTGCAGCACTGCCCAGTATAACCTTAACTCCCTTTAACTTACACCGACAGCATTTTAGACCAATAGTTCTAGAAAGGTTGTTCTTCGTCTCAGTAGCTGTCGATTGATACCATATTTGGAAAAAATTCAAAAAATGACATTTTTGACCTACAAGATCAAAGGTGCCGCCACAGCAGTCATGCTCAATATTGATTCATTTGTTTTGGCCACCTGATGTGGCAGACATGGCTATATTAATGTGCCAAGTTTGTTGATTTTCTTCCACATATATAATGGGTGAGAAATTGGTAAAAGAATGTGAAAATTGTCATTTTTGGCAAACTTTGCTATTTTTGTGGCAAGTTTTTTGAGCTTACTATAGGTGAGAGAAAGTTGCGAATACTTTCATAAGACGTGTTTTTATGCATAGAGTGCAGCTATCTATACGCCGTTTCAGTACCTGTTGTCAGTCGTTCAGAATAAGAGAACGAGTACTCTAGGTTCTGTTTTTCATGATCCAAAAATGCCTGACTTTCCAAAATTCGCCAAAATTCCATCACTCAACAGAATTGCACCAAACTAGATAGCTGCACTCTACAATATGTCCTTACCATGTGTGCAAAGTTGTAGCACTGTATCTTTCATTTAGCGAAAATTTTTCTGCCACGAACTTTTTAGCCTAACTTTTTCATTTTGCTATGTTTAACACATGCCAAGGTCACCTTTGAAGGGCTCTACAGAACGGTAGAAGCAATATTACGCAAAACGCACTGGTCTTGTTTTGAGGACCCATGGGGACTACAAAATGTCTGAAAATGAGCAAAATCGGAGGTGGTCGAAAAATCGGCCAAAGAGTGTCCCCCCCCTTAAGTCAATTTAAACTACTTTTTCAATATTTATGTGTATTTATAGTTAATATCTCACTATGTACCAGTAAGCTTTTAATTAATTAAAATTAATTTGCTGCTAATTAGATCTAGTTTTATTATTGATAATTGATAGGTCGTGGCTGCGCTCGGCGAACCAATCAAAGGATATGGAGAAACCACGAGACGAGGTCGCAGAAGATACACGAGGTTTTCTAAATTTTCAATTCCTTTTTCAATTTCAATTTAATTTCTCATCTATAGCTAAAGGTGTCCTTCAAGCTTTAGTAACAGTTTTGAGAGGTTGTCAAATGTATATATGGTTTTGATAGATTTCGTTTTTTCCGTTTTTCGTTTTCACATGTTGTTACAGGCTCTAAAATATGGCAAGATTGCATAATTGGAATATATTATGTCAAGAGTACATAATTCATAAGAGTATGACACGCATCATGCTCTATGTATTATCAAGAGTACATAATATCAAGAGTACATAATAAAGAGTATGAAACTCTTACACTAGCATGTACAAATCATGCTAGGTATGCTCGGTTCATTAACTCGGGACCACCCCCCCGTAACTTCCGGGGGGGGGGGTCCCACTTTGCACTAATTACACGCTTTCATATAAGCGTGTGTCTGCTCGCTGATTGGCCCATTAGCCTACGGCTTACTGTAGGTAATTTATTAGTTATTTTAATTAATTAATTATAACTTTAATTAGGTTAATTCAATTAAAAAACTAATTCGACAACTTTGTAGCATTTTTTCTGCTCTTTCCAATGATCTAAAAATTGCTGCACACTACATTCCTGCGAATTTTTGTATTGTGCAGCAATTTTTAGATCATTGGAAAGAGCAGAAAAAATGCTACAAAGTTGTCGAATTAGTTTTTTAATTGAATTAACCTAATTAAAGTTATAATTAATTAATTAAAATAACTAATAAATTACCTACAGTAAGCCGTAGGCTAATGGGCCAATCAGCGACCAGACACACGCTTATATGAAAGCGTGTAATTAGTGCAAAGTGGGACCCCCCCCCCCGGAAGTTACGGGGGGTGGTCCCGAGTTAATGAACCGAGCATACCTAGCATGATTTGTACATGCTAGTGTAAGAGTTTCATACTCTTTATTATGTACTCTTGGTATTATAAGCGTGACACATCCTCTGCATGCTAACGGCTGAACTCGCTGAACCCCAAAATAGGGGATCTTTTCCAGATTATCCCTCAGTGCTAAAATTTGTAAAACTCGACTATTCGAGCAAAATTTGGTATGGGTTCTGTTTTCGATAATCCTGAGTTCAAATTTTTCGATTTCGCGAAATTCGAGTGTTTTTCGATTTACAAGGTGAGACCACGGGGGACCGAAAAATTTTTGTCTTAGATATGGCTGAAAAGTTACATACAGGGGTTTTCTGGGTCGCAGCAAACGAATCTGAAGTCTGTTTTTCGTTTCAACTTTTCGTTAGTATACAATATATATATATATATATATATTTATTTTTAATATGCATGCATGTATATCCAATACATATGCATATTTTTTAGATTTCTTCCAGTTTAGAATATTTTTTCTGTAGAAAGATTTAGTTTACAGATTTACTATTTGTAACCTTTTTAGTTTTAATTTTTTCCATTTTTCAGTCACCTTTCCTTCACCCTACACGGCGTCAATTGTATGCGCATGAAATTCTATGTGGAGGGACCGTATAAGAAAGGAACGGTGAATTTGGAAGTTCGAGAGGTATTAATTAAATCTTTGGGAATTATGTAATTAATTACGGCTAAATACTGTTGAAAAGTGATGTATTTTGAGGCAAACCGCAAACACGGTAACTGTAACTGCGAGCTACATTCGAGCCTAATATAGAAGATTTGGTTATATCAAGACTACATAATAACTAAGAGTGTGACAAGCGCAGCACTCTTAGCTATTAGGCTGGGGACATCATCTGCACGATAACGACCTACCCCCCCCACACCAATCAGACCCCAGTGACCCCCCCACAAAACAGACCCTAGTGGATTTCACTATATACTTATTTGTGGGGGGGGGGGGGTCATTTCACTATGGTCTGACTTGTGGGGGGGGGGGGGTCAAATCCACTAGGGTCTGTTTTGTGGGGGGGGTGGTTGACTAGTGTCTGTTTTGTGGGGGAGGTCACTAGGGTCCAATTTGTGGGGGGGTAGGCCGTTATCGTGCAGATGATGTCCCCAGCCTGATAGCTAAGAGTGCTGCCCTTTTCACCCTCTTAGTTATTATGTACTCTTGGTTATATCAAGAGTACATAATGATAAAAGTATGCCACCAAGCACGCTCTATGTTATCAAAACAAAAGCTATGCTCTGCTTGCTAACGGCTTACCATGCCCCGCAAATTGTAGACACACCACTTCAGCACGTAAACATGCTAGTGAGATGAGAGTATCCCGCTTCGATCAGGTACTGGTTTTTGGTTGGTTGGTACGGGCATAGTTTTTGCTCTGCTACCAGAGAGTGTGCGTACTGACTGGCATACTGTTATCATTATGTACTGTTGGTAATAGGTAAACGTACGGCAAGTGATATACGGTGTAGGAAATGCTCAAATTTTATCCAACCTAAACATATACTCTTGGTCGGCATATTCGTTTGTACTTATTTTTTAGTTTTTAAAGTTTACTATTGCTAAAAATGATTGCAAAACCAGATCATATAATCTAGAATGTACCCTTGTGTAGCAGTGGATAAGGAGAGATTTTATCACAAATTATTATTTTATATTTTATCTTTCTTTTTCAGAATGAAAGCGGCCAATTTGAGCATCGATATCTGATTGTTGATTTGGAAGATTTTCCTCCGCGAACAATCGTAGTTGTTGATAATCGTGACAAAATTAGTGATCATAAAAAGCTAGACTATGGATCAATTTTGGAGTAAATTGTGCTAACACATGCTAGACGTAAAAGCTATAGATTCTTGTGCAGTTGCTAGGTTTATTATTCGGTTGCTACCAAGCTAGCTGATAAAGAAATAATTTGAACATTGACAAAATAATTTCAAATTTGGTTTTTGTCAAGTTTTGGAATGTTTGACATATTTGAAAGAGTGCGTTGTAACATGGCAATTCCGTGTTGCTGAAGCCAAAAATTCGAAAAACTACAGGTTTCTTCATTATTTCCTACGGGAAGCTTTGTAATTTTTGCTGCTTGAAACTCGGGTAGAAAGTTTATAAGAAGTTACGTTTGTCGAAAGGACAAAAAACTCCGTTATATGTAGTGACTGATGATAGCGCAGTAACACTTCTTTCTTAGAGTACGCTTTTAAAATAGGTATTTTATTTAGCACAAAGCTTCCTTCAAAATAATAATAATTATTATTATTATCTCATAGTTTGTGTGCTGTATCATTTTTTATATTGTAATCCATCTTTTGTTGTTAATTGTTTAACTGACATTAAAGTTGCGTCTCCTATTAACTGTTCGCACTAGCTTTCCAGGTTTAGGTTACACACCTTTTTCGGTTTCTGGAAGTTTAACGGATTCGAAAATAAATTTCACAAAAAATACCATTTCAGGAACAAATTTTTTGGCGGGAAAAAGTCTAGCCTGAGGTGGGGATCGATCCTTCAATCTCTGGTTCACTACTTCAACGCTCTACCGACTGAGCCACGCAGGATACGAATAAATTGTTTGTCAGCTTCCTTTCCTACCTGAGTGTTTGATTTAAGGTATTTTTGAAGCAGAGTCTGTACGGGAAACGAGCACAACGCAGTTTTAAAATGTAATGCCAAGTTCAGATAAATTAAGTACGTACCTATCTAAGTGCATTGATTTGCAAAATGCCTGAATAAGAAATTGTAAAACCTGTGTTCGCAGAACTTATATATTCTAATACTCCTGCGGAAAAAACCCAAGTAGAGGGCAGATGGTTAGTGCCCGCAGACAGTAAGTTAAGGATTTAGTCAAAAGGACAACAAGTTTGAGTCAATAAATTAACATTTAGCTGAAATGAATTGATGTTCCTGTGTCAGTATGACATTAAGACGAACCGACCTGATTAATTGCCATATAAACAAGAATAAGTTCATGTCAAAGTCCCTTCCTTGTTTGCGTGCAGCCTTTTTGGCAGGAGATTGGACACCGAAAACCCTCCCTCAACGACCAACGTGTTACCCAGAAATCATGATATTAATTAATCTTAATTATTAACTGGCTATTGCGCAGTTGATATTAAATAAGAAGAAGAGTAAGCTACTAGCACTGTACAACTGTGCACTGTGGGTACCCACGTGTAGGTGTCAAATTGTATAGAGCGATGTAGTTTCAACAAACGTCAAAAACTGTCTAACTCTCCTAAACTGGCAGGAAGGAGCCCCCCCCCCCCCGGCAGTTTTATTGGCTATTGTCCGCCAACACCCAATCAAATGCAAATGCGGCAAAGTTGGCTGCGGGCCTGTGTACAGAGAGCACCAATTATATAGAAGTTACGTGCTCTTCTCTGCTGGTTCCGTGGTGTAGTGGTTGCACGCCTGACTGCTGTACGGGAGGTCCGTGGTTCGATTTTCAGCGGAGCCAAATCGTTACACGTGGTTAACCGCGGCACATGCGGGCGTGGACGTAATACTGTGACCGCAACGACCGCAAATTTTCCTTAACTTTGCCTTCTAACTTCTGTTCGTTGTTGTTCCTAAGTTTAGAGAAATGCGACCAAATTCAAGTTTCACGAGACCTACCTACGTCTGTCTTTCCGAAAGCTGAAATTTAGTTGACTACCCTTCAAACTTGATATTTCCGAAGAGCTTTACGGTTTATGGTTAACCATTTGCTAACCATTTGGTTATTCGCTAACCAAATGGTTAACTAACCATTTGATAACCTTGACCATTTGCTTAGCAGCAACATCCTTGCACCAAATGTGGTTAGCAAATGGTTAGCAGGAGCTAGAGGCGGGACTTCTCTGAACCAATCAGACTACGCCGCTGCACTCGTTTATCTAATAAATTACAGTGAAATTTTAAAAGGCTTCACTCACAATTAAACACATTTCAGTGTCGTGTTTCTATATAATTCCGATCTTCTGCCTTCTGTCAATACGAAAACTGACTTTTATAATTACTTATAAAGCAGGTTCAAAACATTCGTGAGACAAAACTTCACTATGTAATTGGTAAAAGATAAAGGTCATATAAAAGCAGCGACATCTTGTGATCAACTCCACAAAAATTATGATTCGAATACAACTACTTTTCAAGAACACTACAGATCAGAGTTGTATGCGGGCCGCGGGTACCCGCGGGGCGGGGCGGGGCGGGCCGAATTTTACTACCCGCGCGGGCCGCGCGGGCCGATGCGGGCCGATTTTGGCTACTTTCCTGGGTTAAGTTTGCTTTCTAGAAATTTCATACATACCAAATCATATACAAATGGAGGCAATTTAAACATTACTTGACTACGTTATGCCATTCGATACCTTCAGCATGCACTATATACTCAGTTAGCATTATCAGCGTATCGAGTAATAACCAGGGCCCCGTTTCACGAAGCGCTTATAGCGGTATAAGCTTATAAAAAGTGTCAATTTTACAAGCTTATAAATTTTACCGTTTCACGAAAGTCTTGTAAGTTGAGATTTCTTATAAATTTTATAAGCAGGAAGGACCACTTATAACTTGCTTATAACTACAAATCCTTCACATTTTCACTGCTTACGCTTATTGACTAAAGTCAATGGGTACAGTAAATGCACTACTTTGACGTCTAAGTTCTCCTAAGCGTATGAACGGAAGAAATTTTGAATTATATAAAACAAACAAAACTACAAAATTGATTGCTATTAAAGTATTAGATCAATAGTATTACAGCATATAGGCTGATTACTTGATTAACAACTGGCGAAATTAACCTACGTATGTAAATGTTTAGCAACTTCAAATTTTTAAAAAATTTATTAATAATAATATAGGTTTAAATTATTTGAATAATACCTCACCAATAATGATGAATGTATATTTGAAACATATGAATATGTATTCTAATGTCCATGATGTGTTTTCAATCGAAGTAACAATATATAGGTCTCGTAAATGCGTAGAAATAGTTAGAATTTGACAGCTATAAGCGCTTATAAGGGCAAAAATTATAAGCGACATACAAGAGTTTTGTGCAACACTTTACAAGATCTTATAAAGCGCTCATAAACCGCTTATAAAATTGCGCTTATAGCCTAATAGTAAGCGACTTTATAAGAATGTTAGTGAAACGGGGGCCTGTAGCTGTTGAGTAAAACATATAAACCCGTGAAACTACAGGTTTTATTTGTATTGAATCTGTACAAGTCTAACTTGTAATCTATTATACCAAAGTATCTCTTGAGAAAAATATCAACGATGTCCTGTAGAAATTATATATATATATAAGTCGAAACTTATTTATCATCTTGTACAAACTTGAATCATGTGGTTTCTACATGAACTTTTTTAAGTGTTTAGCACTGAAAGTGGGGGTCAGCAATTGGCGCAGAAACTGAATTTTTAGTTTAATTTTGGAACTTCGTGTTGGAAACTTAAGCACCTTAATACAAATCCATGATAACTTCTCAGCGAAGACTTTAATTCATTTAAGGTGCTGATACCCTTTAGTGCAGTGATTTGTGGTGATTTATTAAAACGCTATTACTTTCCCAATTTTGCGAGTTGGAAAGAGTTCTACTATACATCGTTTTAAAGCTTGGAATCTGTACATTCAGGTGAGCTTACGGAACTAGCAAAATTAACAAAAAAGTTTCAGACATACTGACATCTGGCAGCTGAATTATTGACCAAACATTTTTGAACATCGATTTTTCAAAACTGTAGAATCGGATAAAAGCACTGTTTGTGCCATGATATGAAGGACATATGGGCTGAGGGACGTTAATTTGGATTTTGCTCTGCCTGCAGGTCTTCGAGAAAATCCGCCAAATGCGCATTGAGTTTTCTTGCTACTCATTATGTTCTAGCCAAAACCAAGAAAAACATCCCTCCGCGAAAGTTCGAATTTCCACTCTGCCAAAAATCTCCGGAATCCGTCGAGTAGTTTTTGAGACATCGATGTTTAAAACAAAATAATCTCAGTTTTGCCAAAATTGTTTTTCGGCCAAATCTCCAGTATAAAGCAATCAACTCCTGCTGATAATCATTGATAAATGTAAACTAGACTGTGTATCGATTGGATATACATGGATCAAACTTGTCCGTTAAAATTTGGTAGTATTTTTGAAAAAGCTGATTTCTTCGAAAATGACAAAGGGAATTTTTTGACCCTAAAAATCGTTTTTGACTATACTGACTTAACCACTGGAGGTTGTAAAGGCAAAAATGTTCATTTCGGTGTCCTCTTTTCAACCATAACAACCAATCCGATGTATCAACTACTTACTGAGAGAATAGTGGCAAAAACCTAAAGTTTCCATCTTTTCACCTAAAAATGCGGGACTGGTCCGAGAAAGGTAAAAAGCACCAAAATAACATAGTTGGAAAGTTTCAGCTATTTAAGTAAAGGATTAAAGCCGTATGAGTCAAAAACACCCGAAAGGAAACCACTAAACCAGTACCTTAAACAGCCGAGTGAACTTCCACAGCATACGACGTTATGGGGAAAACTGTGTGTGTTTGCTGCAGCTGCGGCGCCGCCGCTTTCAAAACCAATTTTCGTTTCTCGTACAATTAATAGCTGGTTAGTTAAGCTCGTTAAGGTGCTGAAAGAAACTCGCTCTCAAGGATATATGCGACAAACATTTGAAAAAATGAGCAAAATCCCCGCCCCAAAAATTTTTGATGGCGTACCCTTTTAGTTAAGGGAAGCTAAGCTTTAGTTACCACTTTAAGAACAGTAAATTGGTAGACAACAAAGTTCAAATCAAACGAACAGAAAAATTTGCCGGATCCGGAAGTATCTTCGAAAATACATCAGTTTTGGTGCTCAGGTACTACATAGGAAGCAATTTTTACGTGCGGGTACCTGCGGGCCGGATTTCGTGTGTGCGGGCCGCGGGCCGGAGTGTTGCGGGCCGCGGCCATAAGGTGCGGGCTGCGGGCCGGGCGC
The DNA here is from genome assembly GCA_030248195.1 of Trissonchulus latispiculum. Lineage (NCBI taxonomy): Eukaryota > Metazoa > Nematoda > Enoplea > Enoplida > Ironidae > Trissonchulus > Trissonchulus latispiculum. The sequence goes on from JASAND010030803.1 coordinate 34,113, forward strand.
GGGCCGGAAAAATCGGCCCGCATACAACTCTGCTACAGATTTGAGCAATAGAAGATAGTTTTAACTTTTCTTACCAACCTTACACATGAATCACGCAAAAATATTGAATCACTTCAACGTGTTAGCCTATATATACTCCAACATGAATATGTACATTCCGTTTATTCTTTCTTAGTTCTACGGTTTGGTCTGTAAGTTTCTTGCCAGAACCTGAAAATTCACTGCAAGTTCGTGGTTAACCCTGCTCCAGAGCAGGGTTAGCCAACCACATGTTAACCACTTGCTTAGCATTTGGTTAGCAAGTGGTTAAGTTAACCACATTTGGTGCAAAATAGTTTGTGGTTAACTTCTAGTTAACTAAGTGGTTAGCAGCAAATCTGCTAACCATTTGCTAGCCACATTTGGTGCAAACCAGTGTTAGATTCGCCAACATTTTAAAACTTGGGACTTTTTCATCCAAAACGAAAATCAAATATAAAATCCTGAAAATTGGCCTTTGACAAGTGTTTGATAGAATGCATGAGCAAATTCGCTTTCAGCTAGTCTGAGTTAAATCAATCTATGTAAATAATTAATACCATTACCAGAGTTCAGTACATGATAACCCCATAATAAGAGTGTGACAGCTGGCACCTAGCAAGCTCTTTGTTAACAGCTTTAGGTACCTGCTCTGGACGCTAAAGGCTGACCCACAAACGTGCACCTCGTGACCCTCACAAATCAGTACTCAGTACACGTTTCTGTACGGTCACTTGCCGTATCTTTACGTGCTAAATTTGGAAAACAACGCCTGCGTGCGTCCAATTTGTGTCTACTTTGAGCATTAGAACTAGAATAGGGGGAGGGAATAGAGAGTAGCAACGCTTTGCCGATTGAGCCACGCAAGTACATTCGAGCCAAGTGTAGGTTTGAACCGTAACACGGGAAAGGTGCATGGACATACCGCACCCCCCCACCAATATCGGCAAATATTGGCCTAAAGTAGTTACCTTTCTGTCCCCCTTACCTAGTAAAAACAATAAATACTCTAAACAGATCCTATAAACAAGGTGCACCAAAGCATAACTGATTACAGAAAAATCACACACAAGGTTTTGTTCCAATCCAACTGAAATGTCAGCTTCTATTGGGATTGTTCACAGTATTAGCTCTAATTGCTCTAATAATAGAAATATGCTAATTAGTGCTAATGATAGTCTGTGCCACATTTTCTTAATTAGGGCAGGTGATGAGGCTTCAGAATTACCTAAAATCAGAAAATCGTGCAACAAACATCTGAAAAAACAAGTCTGAAAATTTATGTAACTCCTATTATGAAATATAGAAAATTTGAGAACGGCTTTGTATTTATTTTCTGAAAGTCAAATTTTAGTTACCTAGTGTAATGAACTG
>JASAND010030805.1:0-36626 GCA_030248195.1 Trissonchulus latispiculum
TGATCCGGTTAGGTTTACAACAACTATGGTGTAATATATCAAGCTAAGTTATGGATGTGTGTTTGCTTTAGAGACATTTTTCGACCAGCTTCGATTTCGTTCATTTTGTTTGTTTGTGGTCTATGCGTGATGTTAGAAGGGGAACAAATACTTGAATTAATTGTGGAACTAGAAGCTTGGTTACAGATTCCTACAGCCACTGCTTAAGGTGAAGGCAAAATAAACGAAAAATTTTATTTTTCACTTTACTGAAATGTTTCCTATATGGACTTACAAGGCTACAGAACAAGAACCCGAAAGATTTTTGATTCGAATTTAAATCGCTTATGCAGGCTAAGCTGACGAGGCAAGTTAAACTTATGTAACTTAGCTGGTACAGAAGAAACGATAGATCGAATAATTGGATTCGTGCTTGTAGGGAGGGTTGCCAGGTTCAAAATTTTACTGTCATCGACTTTGCTCTTTTTAGTATATAATATACCCCCATATGTGTCCAAAAAGACAAATTTTTAGAGTCCAAGGTCAACCCATTTAAAAGATATTGCAGTTCAAATGCCAACAATTTAGTATATTTACGCCAGTATGAATCGCTGAGAACTTCGAGGTTGTCTACACATAGGATGACAAAAGACTACGGCACGACAAAGACATTAATTTAAACCCTTTAACAGTGGGTATTTATTACGGCTTAAATTACAATGACAAGCCAAGCAATGAGAGAGCAGCAGTGTTTGAACGATTTGGTCAAGCTCATTCCGAATGTTATTCACTTCAAACTGTAACTCGCTGTAACTTTCTCATACTGCTTTGTAGAGACTTGGTGTAAGAAGATAAAATATTCAGGACATCAAAAGCTTCAATTTGGTATAAATTTTGGCTAGATTAGAAAAAGTTGATAATTTGCCATTTTTTAACTATGGCCTGCGTCATCGCACTGAGGCATGCGTCCACAATTAAACACCAGCAATCCCAGTGAAACTTCGCACAAATCTTCCTTTCATATGTGCGAATTGCACACCAAATTTGGTTGGAATATCTTTTTCACCCGACTTATGGACCATAATATGCAAAAAACTTGAGAAAAGAACGTATTTTGAGGCGAAATGCCAACGCGGTGACCAAAACTGTGAACTACTCACAAGCAGTAGCATGGATTCTGCGTATGCAAATCGACCCTCTATTTGTGTACTGTGTTAATATCTATACGCGGAATCTGTGCAGGAATGGTTAGTTCAGGACATGAAAAAATATTTCTATGGTGTCATTTTTGTAAGTCAGAATTGTGCAAAAACCGACTTCATCAAACTTTGAAAATTTTTAGAAAATCGCTGAGCTAACACAAAAATACCTCATATAGATATTAACACACTACCTAGTCCAGATTAACATTTTACCAAGTCATAGCTCATTTCCTCTTGCACAACGCTCAACCTTTTGGCTACCGCGAAAGTTTCCTAGCATTTTTGTTTTCCTATGTTTAACACATGTCGAGGGTTACCTTTGGAGGGCTATTGTGAATGATAGGAAAAGTTCTGCAACAAACGCAACTGTCTTGTCTTGGGCACCCATGGGGACTACAAAATCTGTGAAAATGAGAAACATCGGAGATGGTCGAAAATTCGCGGCCCCCCCCATTTAAGCTTTCTCAAAGTTCATAGACATAAGGCCTTACCGATACCAGGCGCAAAAAGTTTTCGGATCCTGCTTTGTGCATGAAAAAATGAAAAATAAATTTCGAAAAATAAAATATTTTATCGTACTTGAATTCAGCGTTGTCGAAAACATGCCCGATTTTAGGACTATTGGCTAAGCCATAAAAAGCGTTTTAAGGAAATTTTGACAAGAACCAATATTTAAAGCGGCGCAACTCAGTCAGTTTGCAATTCTGAAGGAAAATGGACCAAATAAATATGTTATAAAGCCGAAAAGTATGGTACAGTTTCGCATGAGCTATCCGTACAAGTGGGCAAGCATGTAGTCAGCTTACTTAATCTGGAATCGCGAAATGAAGGAGATATCGTATTGTGGAGGAGACTACACTAAAGGAGGCTACAGATCTGAGATCCCTTTTATAGGCGTGAAATAGCGTGGGCATTACACCAGCTACTCACTACGTGGCACAAATGGAATTTTGCAATGTAAGAACCAATGAGTGGGCATAGGAAAATTCTATGACTACACTCAAAATTTTAGTAGACTCTCTGCATTCCCAGACGCCGCAAGCAAAATTGATAGCAGATGTCCTAAAAGAGCAGTTATTTCGACACCTTCTCAGCGAATTTCAGTTTCAGTCACTCAAGTACAGTGAAAATGGTCTGGGTAAATTCAGCTGAACAATGCATGCTTTTTCCCGTGAGCTGACCGACGTGCCATACAACAAACGAGAAAAGATAGAACACAACACTAAAACAATGTGTTCATATGAAACCTGCTCAAGCACTAAAAGCGGACTAAAATATCTTAAAAGTCACCCAAGAGGTGGCAATTTTGATAAACAATTTGCAATCTCTGACATGGATTTCTGTAGAAAAAGGATTGTAATGCAGTATATTCCAGCATAATGCGTATGCGGCATGCGCGCGTTTGCAGTATGTAGTCTTTGTATTTTTGTAACACGTTACAGTAATGTTCTTATTTGTAATTTTCGTAGTAATCTTTGTATGTTTTGTAATACGTAGCAGTAATGTTGTAATTTTTAATATTTTTGTAATATGTTGTTGCGGGACAGAACGGTGAATGTCGGTTGGTTGCCACGCTTCAGGTGGCTGGTGAATTGGCTGCTGCTGAACGACAGTTTTCTGAACGACTGTTTCTCGCCCAAAAACCCGGAAAAATCCGGATTCTTGGGGGAGGGGGGGTAGGAACCCCTCTGGGGGGTGAGCTCCAGATCTGGGGGCTTCACCCTCCCCCGAGCTCATGTGTATACGAGAGTACAATTGTGCACTCCTAAGCCTAAGCCTAAGCCTAACCTTGAAGCTACTTTTGGTGGTCTTTCTTGCTTGCATGGTCAACGCGACTACTGCTAATCATATGAATGAGATGAAAATGTTAAATATGGGCAGAGCTAGGGAATTAAACCACTGAGCTCACACACCAAATTTTACAAGGAACTGTGCGCAATGAACGCTGACCGACGACTGAGGGTGGAGATCTTTAGTCCAGGCGGCTCTTATCCACCGACTTGCCTCGCCAAGAGGGAACAGACAACTTTTGGGGGACGCCAACGCACGCAAATTAAACTCAGTTATAAATCAGCTCCGGGCTATTCCCAGAGCACTACCTAGCTAGTAGGGATATCAGAACTAGTAAAATAAAATTAATAAAAATTAAGTTAATAAACTGAGAGACAACCGGACAATTTAATGGGACACAAACAGGAAAGATTAAACCGGAAAATCCCGTCCGGGCTACCCAGAGGGAGACAAACAGGTATAGCGGGCTACCCGCAGAACAGACACGATAAAGGATACAAGGAAATACAAACAGAAGGGAGAGAGAGCCAGCAACAATAGGGGAAAGGGGAGAGAAACAACAAAAAGTGGAGGAGGGAAATTAGCTAGTAAAAATAGACTCGGGGGGACGGGGACAATCCCGCGACTTCGGACAGAAAAGGGGAGGGGAGAGTTAGGAGTTAAAAAAAAGAAATTGAAAGGGGTTAAGACTGAAAGGGAATTAGGAATGGTGAGTTAGAGGTAATTTTCAAAAGAGAAAAACAAAATAAACACTTAAGGGGGGGGGGTCGCGTTTTGGCCGATTTTTCGACCATCTCCGATTTTGCTCATTTTCACATATTTTGTAGTCCTAATGGGTCCACAAAACAAGACAGGTGCGTTTTGCGTAATATTGCTTCAATGGTTCTGTAGAGCCCTTCAAATGTGACCTCGACATGTGTTAAACATAGGAAAATGAAAAAGATAGGTTAACAAATTTGTGGCAGAAAAATTTTTCGCTGTATGCAAGATACAGCGCTGCAACCGTGTTGTACATGTTAAAGACATACCAGAGAGTGCAAATAACCCTTCTGAAATAATTCTGTTGAGTGTCGGATTTTTGGCGATTTTTCAAAGTCAAAATTTCGGAAAATTGGTGCTTTTTGTACCACGAAAAACAGGACCAGCAAAACATTTTCGCCTCTCCTGCACGATTGGCAAAAGCTACAGAAACGGCTTATAGATAGTTGCACTCTACGCTTACACAGAATTCTTATGACAGTACTTGCAAATTCTACCGTTTGTAGTGCTCTCTAAAAACTTGCCACAAAATCTGCTAATTTTGCCAAAAATCATCATTTTTCTCAATTTTCACGTTCTTTTAACGATTTCTCACTCGTTACCCACTCGAAAGTCACCAAAATTGGCACATAAAACTCTCAATGCCCGCCGGACATTATGGTAAAGGCAAATGCTTCAAGGTAGAACTTTTCTGTCGTGTCGGTTCCTTTGATCTCTTATAGGTCATAAAAGTCAATTTTTGAAATTCCCAAAATATAGCCATAGTGGGTATCATTCGATAGCTACTGACGAGCTGAACAACTTTTCTAATAGAACTATGTGTCAGAAATGTAGTATCTGAAAGTTAGAGCAAGTTAAACTTTCAGGGCACAATTAGATGAAAAGGGCTCAGTTCACAATTGAAGAATGTACTCTGAACGACTGGCTGGATATCCCGTAGTTGTTTTAGCATTAAAATATCAGCCAACCTAAAAAATTAATTTGCAATATTAGTTGACCCAAATTTCACTGCCGTTCTGTCTCGGCATGACCTTGGAGGGCAAATCACAGTAATTCTCAAGTTTTCCAACTTTATAGCTGTATATCTCTGCCACCGTTGGATTTCGAACAGTTTATACAGTTAAGCTTTTAGGTGTAGGACTACAATGGGTGGGGGGCCCCCAACTCTTAGGACCGACTGCACGCGAACTTGAAAAACCCCCAACTGAAGAGAGGGTGACGTAAGCGTTAAAGGAGATTTTGTTATGCGTTGGGAACGGGAGGGTCTATCTTTGCTAAGCCAACAAGAATTGAAAATACATGCAATGTTAAGTTTACGCTGAGAAATAAGTGATTTTAAATAATTTTCAAAGGATGAGCATAAAGTTAGCACTGCAAGATATTTAAAACGGTTTTCACATACAAAATAATACAGAATCATTGGGCTTCCCAATAATTATAGCAATACAATATTTATGGAGAATTTGGGGGATTTCGGGGGAGTTTTTAGGAAAAACAGCGAAAGTGGGAATTGGGAAAGGACTTGGAAAGGGGGTTATAGCAGGGTTGCTATTACCCACATTACAAAAACTCATATCTAGCCTCTTGTTATATGGCTAGCTTTCACACTGGAGGGAGGCTGTCAGCTTTGAGAGCCAACAAACTGTTTGGAGGCTTCCTCACTTGTTGCAAACTTTCTCCCCATCATATGCTCAGCACAGGGAGGTAAACCAAATTCAACGAAGATATCCCAAACAAACCACTGAGCGCAGCAAACAGTAAAGCTGTAGATGGTCGATTCTGTTTCCCACATTCCCAGCTGAGTATTGAACCTTTTATCGACTGGTACAGTCGTACAAACCGAATTTCCAAAGCATGTCATGCAAATTCTGCACCTTTTAGATTATGCAGTTACAGTTGATTAATGTAATCTCAACCTGGAAGAGAACAACACATGATTCTGAACAACACAAGCAGTGTGAAGTTGGTAGTGTAATGTAAAGTTGGTAGCGTACGAACTGACCAAACTCTACGAGTGGGAAACTACGCACAAGGAGAACATCGAACCTGGAGGAGTTGTAGTTCCAGTCGACCTATGCTAACCTCACCAATTTGTCCCGAAGTGCAACATACCAAAATAGTTAAACCGCCGATGGAGAGCAAAGACTCAGATATGAATAACCTACCCCAAATTTGCTAAAATGTACACACTTAAGGTGGTGATTCGTTTTGGGCACAGATTGTTGGTTGGCGGCACAAATCAGGATGAAATTTGGCGAAACTTTCCGAAATACGTTCTTGTATAGTTCTAACACCCTCCGCGCAATCCCGGTTCAAAAATTGGAGATTTTTGATCAGGACGGTTTTTCCCAATTTCTGAACGTTTGGCAGCAGCTGTTTAGTTATGACTATATTCATTTGAAAGATCTCGTTCAGCTTCACATGTTTGCTTTTTAAAGCAACTTTCTAGCTTTTCTCTAGCGTGCGATATATCCGATTTTCTTGTTTTGGCGTCGAAAACTTGTTATTTTTGCAGAAATCAAATAATCCATCATTTCTTGAACTACACAAGCCGTAAAATCAAACTAAGGGCGTCGACCTGAAGGTCTCACAGGGGCAAATTATCTGATGGACGATGATCTTCTAACAGCTATCCCATAGGCTGCTATCATGAAAATGTAGTTTTTGCAAAAACGCGAGCAATTTTTCCAAAGATTGTGGAGCATTCCCCACGCAAGCTGGAGAGCTGTTAGAAATATACCCAGGGACGTTCTATTAGTTGCCCCGATTACTGCTTTCTAGTTAAAGTAATCGCTTGACAAATTTGGAAAAAGTAGGCAAAATACAGGTTGCTCACACATTTCAGCTTATTTCTCCATACCGAAGCACCGATTGCACAAATAAATAAACAATCGTCCCTAGCTATTTGATGGGGGTATCGAATGATATACCCGACGTCTCGCGAAAAAAATTACTTGAATCTGCAGAAAACCTGGAAAAATATACTTGTTCTAAAATGTGTTAGAATGTGTTAATATTTAAATAAACAACATTGGTTTCATGGTATGCATTAAAAAGAGAAAATGTCAAGCTGCATTTTGATATAAAACCGGCTTCTTAACTCCAAGTAATGAATGAGTAATAACGGTGCAAACTTTATGTGACCAAAGGGAATTACCACCTTAAAAATATCTATCTACCTACCCAAGTATTTTTAGAAAAGCTCTACTTACCGACTATACAAAGCTAAGACAAAAACCTAACTAAAACGAAGCCCTAAAATGGTCCGAAAAGAGACCACATTTACTTGAAACGGGTATGCTTGACAAAGGGGGAGACCCCCGAAAATGAGTACAAAACAGTGTAAGAGAGAGTACAGAAACAAGTTGAATACACATGAAATTTCACATACAAGAGAGGATAATAAAAACCAAGTGGACTCTTATAGAAAACAGAAAATAAACAAAACAAACACCCGAATAATAGAACCCAGCTAATCAAACCTACTTAAATATCCGGAAGTAGTGAAACTAGGCCAAGAATGTTAAAGCTTTTCATTGTTAAAGCTACTAATGGAAAGGAATAAAAAGAAGACTTTCAGAAACAAAACAGAAAGGAATTGGCTATGTAGAAGAGTAATAGTCTCTACAGGGTCACACTGGAGCTAAAGTGAATCCAAAGTGGTCCCCACTTTAGACAAATTTCCGAATCAATTAAGCACAGCAAATAATTATATAATAACACGAATATTCAACAAACAGAGAAAATAACACGGCCTGTCCACACGAGAGAAAAACACAAGACTGAATAGAGCGAGATACAAGCAGACAAAACTAGTTTTGACAAGTCATGGTTGAATTCGATTGGATAAATTTGAGATCGTTTTGAAAAGAGAGAAGCTGGGAGAGACTCCCACCTAGTGACTAGGCTGGCTGATACACATATGCATAATTTCTACATAGACACAAACACAATTTCAAACAAGATTTTAAGACAATTTCACATAAAATTTCACGAAACAGTTTCAAACTAAATTTCACACACAACTTTTCCACTATAATTTCAATCCAAACTGCATTCAACTAACATAATTATTAATATTTTAGAGAACCGACGTCACGTCGCCTCATTACATCATTACAGCTACCCAGGGCTTACCGCCCGAGCTCCTGCGAGGGGCAACATTTAGACATTCATGTTTGGTGTCCCCAAAATCGGGGGTCGGCCAGGTTTTCACGGACGTTGTGGATTATAGAAACCATCTAGGAATCAGAGACTTTATACTATTTTGACCACGCACATGTTTTATATGCCTGCAAAGAAGAATTGAATTCAACAAACTTTGGGCTTCGCATTTCAGTCCCCACACCTAATCTTATTTCTCTTGATATTTTATTTAACTTTCAACTTGCACTAGGAACTATCATTTGGGACAGCTACCATTGGTTTTGTGTTGGTGTTGTTCATGCAACATACAGTCCGTATATTATGCTAGCAAATAACGTGAATTCCGGAAGCCAGCAGGATTGGGCTTTAAATCGAGCTGTTTGAAAGACGCCATAGCGAACAACTGTTATGCATAACTATGGTTTAAAAGCTTGTCTCTAAAAGCAAAGGTGAGTTACAGTTACACTGTACAGAGTGACGTTTATTCATAATCAATTAAAGCAGGCATTCTGAACGACTAAAAAGCTATATTTTGCTTGTTCAACCCTGAAATATAACCTTCGCCCAAGCCTTAACTTGTGTGCCAACATTTGTTACCTGTCTGTAATCATACTATCCTGAAAATCCAGGTATTAAAATTTTAAGATTTCCAGACTCGTAGCTTAAGGGGAGGGCTATTAAAGGTTTGCCCAGATTTTATCCGATTGGCCTACTTGCCTACTTACTATTGGCAATGACATAGAGCATGGGTGTGATCAAAACATATCGGATACTGACACTGACATCTTATCTGCCTTCCAGCCATGTGCAGCCGTCGCGTTTATGTGCCCGACCCCCCACCCTTTTCACAACTACCAACATAACTAATTAAAAATTCCTGCTGGCTGTAAAACCCTAGCTTCAAGGTTACCATTTGTCAATGTGATTTGGCACATGTTCCCCTATCCGCTGAAAAATACTAGACGTCTGTTTCTTATCTGCCTCTAAGGGAATTACTCTTCAAAGTTGAAGTTTCAGAAATTTAAAAATTCTTTGCTAACGAAGGGAAAATTTAATTCTGGTGCGAGCTATATGGCTGTAATTTGGCATATCCAGAGGCCCTATACGAGTACTCATTCGTGCCAAATGGCAAGAAATTTTTTCTGTTTCCGCCTGAAAAAATCTTTACGTCAACATCTCAAATCACATTGGCGAATTGCAACCTTGAAGCTAGGGTCTTGCAGCCAGCAGAGATTTTTAATTAATTATGTTGGTAGTTGGGAAAAAAGGGAGGGATCGGGGACATAAACGCGACGGCTGCACGTGGCTGGAAGGCAGCTAAGATCTCAGTGCCCGATTTTTTGACCACACCCACCTAATCCGTAAAGACTCTGCGTGCAGATTTTGCTGCAGCTAATGTAGCTTAAAATGTTAATTTGCACAATCCAAATTTTGAAAGGATTAAATTTATTACACTCAACATCTAAAGACGTGCAAGGCGTGAGTAAGTTCAATCTGAATGAACACAACACGATCTTTAGCAGAAAACTTTAAGCATTGGCGCAGCATTGAATGATAAAACAGTTCTACCTGTGGGCAAAACGTAACAGCAATGCATCCGACACGTGAAGTATACACATGCCTTGTGCAAAACCTGAAAAGTTCGGCGAATGGTCGGTATAAGTATACTTAATAGCACACCATAGCGTGCATTCACTGATTTATACGCACGCCGGGGGAAGTGGCAGTGGGAAGCGCCACGCCACGTGCCACGCACGATGGCTTCCCATGCGACGTGCGCAGTAGAAATGAATGAACAGCGCTAAGGTGTGTTGTAAAGTACTTATACAACGATTACAGCTATCCTTAATTAATGAAACCTTACTCGTTTATGTTGCAGCTGGCAGATATGCCTAGACTAATTTCACTGTAAAGTGGCAGCAATCTCATTGCTTGCCATGGCTAGGAGGCATACTTTTGGTGTGCCGCAGAGCTGTCTAGGTTGGGCTCTGCTGTACACACTGCTGAAGCATTTATATGCACAGTCTTTACACAGTAAAAGTGCAAAATAGTTGTATAACCAGGTTATTACACACAATTAACATATTTTGACACCATACTACATACCGCAGAAATTAAATTTCTAGAACATGGACTCGTGAACATTCCTTTAAATGCTTTCTTAACACAGTTAGGAAAAGCTGCCGCCATACGTTCTGGATGGACATCCTTGAAATCAGGCATTCCCATAGCTTTCTCGTTCCTGTATTCAAAGTCGGGATTTTTAGCCTCATTAGTGGAAAACGGGGCAGGAACTAAAAATTAACATAGACACTAAGATTTAACTCTGAAACTTCACACACATCGTATATTTTAAGTAGTATTTACCATCGTTAATGACAGGTAGTTGTGTGGAAGGAATGTGTGCTCTATATTAGTAAAAAGCAGATGAATTTCTGTTAAAACAGTGTGTCAGATCAAAAGCAGGATTCAATATCTTAATCATTCAGAAAAAGTTGAGAAATGTCGCCATACATCGAAAATGCTTTCTGTGACTGAAATGAAAATGATCTCAGGATATAAAGGTGGTGGCATTCTTTTGTACAGTGATTTTGGTAACGCTAGATCTTGGTCAATTTTTGGTGTTGGAAGGATATATATACATCATTTTAAAGCTTATAATACGTACATTCGGCTCGTTATGCTTAACTACAAATGAAATTGACCAGAGCACGTCCATATTGAACACAAACGTACACAAAGTACAGCAAAGTAATAATTTTGAGAAAATTGAAATTGCCAAGTCAAAAGTTATTCGTCAATTTTTAGTGGCAATTGCGCTTAAAATTTAATTTTGAATACCGGCGAATCAGAATATTGACCACCATTTCCAGAGTCTGCGTTCTGCGTTCAAGATTTTGCTGACTTTTACTAAGCTTCGATCTTCCACTATCTGAAAATTCGAATATTTTATTGCAACGACAGATGAAATAAACTAGAAATATTCAATTATCGGAGTCGTCTACACAATCCATTCTGATATCAGTTCAGTGGCCTATGTTATCAACGTCTAAATCTGGCTTAAATTGCCCACCCGAGTTTGGGAGTTGCTAACATTGGCCCCTGTTAATTGGTAACTAGAACTAGCCACTCGGATTATCAAATAAAATGTAGATTTTCTAGTAAACAAGAAGGAATTCCTTTCATTTCATTGATATATCGAAGATCCCGGTTCCTGATTTAGGGTTAACGTTGCATTGCTGTTATTATTATTATTATTATTATTATTGTCGTTGTTATTATTTCTAAGTTCTGAATACTTATGTGGATTCTTAATGATTTTATTTTATATTGATATTATATTTCAAACCACTCTTATAGTATGGATACAAAACGCACTGCGTGGCTGAAAACGTCCGTGCCAGCTAAATTCACGATATCACAGACATTTTTGGTATCCTTGGAATCTGCGTAATGAGTACTGACAGGTACAAAAAAGTTCAGGTCAAACTCTTAACTTTGGAAAATTGCAGTTCCGGACAAATTTGGGTCGTTTGCTAGATTTAGTAAGTCGTGCTTGAATGCTATGTTGGGCACTTTGGACGTACTTTTTGTTTTTTGAACGCCATGCATCGAAGTGAACATTCTTCTAGATTTTTGGAACCCGGCTCGGACAGCCGTTTCCTCTACCGCCAAAAGATTGGTGTTGGCGCATAAATGGCCAAAATGGTCAAGTTTCAGCAAAGTTACAGAGCTCAGTGAACAAGGTGGTTTGTTGCATAACAATTAACTTTTAACTTTTAACTTTTAATTATTAATGTTTAAATTAACGGGCGCTTTTAGATATTTGTCCGGCAATGTTCAGACATATAAGGTTTACTAGAAACTGCTGGGGACGATGACATAGTCGCAGCATGTTGTATTATGCAATATGCAGAATATTTGTATAGTGGCTGTAGACCTGCTGTAGACGGACAAATATATAAGCTTTATAATAATGGAATCTATACTAAGGGAAACCATAGCTATATTGCCAGTTTGTTCCTCTCATGATCTATCAGCTACAGCACTGTCCATTACAAGTAACTCGTAGGTTACAGATAGTTGAAACTCGGCAGAGTAGATTACTTCGGAAAGGTAAAGTGTTATTATACGTTTTGTACACGGATTGCTATGCCGTTTGCTGCAATTAAGTGCTGCTGAAGTACAGCATGGCCTACTCTCTGCGGACAAGTTGCAAGCTTCCGAAATTTTCCAGACAAGTGCAGAAGAGCATAAAAAGTCTGGTGAAGTTTGTAATTGGCTGAAATGCTCTGCAGCAGAAGCGGTACAGCTAAGGTTCACTCTCTGAAAATGTGCACACATGTGCTGAAATGTATTCAAATTATTAGTTGTGTGACATTTTTACTAGAATGCTACAGACAGCCTTAATAATTTAGTAGGATAACAATAAACATGCTGAGACACAAAAATGAAAATAGGCGGCTGCACCTAGATTTTAATTGGACAAGGAGGACTAAAATTTAAAACGTTAATATGATTGGTTGTAAATTATAGGTGTATTTAGTGTGAGATATTACCCACTGAAATGGCTAAATCGGGCTGCCAAATCGGAAGGAGTTTAAGAAACAGGCGATCAGTTTGAGTCGGTTTCTAATAACTTTAAATAGATATGCGGGACGCCAAAACAATTTATCAACAAACTGCAAAAAGTCTTCAAGTGTTTTACCTTCAAAATAACTCAGAACATACTTTTAATGCATAGCCTATTTATTGGAAGATAATGTGGTAGTATAAAGTGAACTTACATTACATTACAAATTAAACCTCTAAATTGCAGTAGCAAAATGTAGTATATTGAAGTGTGTTAGCTCAGGAACAGCAGATACATAACTTATTTCAGTGCTATTCTTTTGCACCTATGAATTATATCGTATGTTAGCATTGACCAGCTGTCATTTCACTTGATAGCTTGCGGAATAATAAGTGCTGTCACTAAGTATTATAATTAATTACTGACTTAATAATGCTATAACTAAATATAAATATATAATGCAATAACCATTGTTATTCTCGAGGTTGCGTATTCGTCAGCCAAGCCCTAATTGTGCAGCAGAATAGCACTAGGGAATAGTAAAAAATTAGCTCGTTATCAGATATTTTTGATTATTCCAGGTGGAAGGCCGTCACTTGACCCACGTTACTTGCCTCTCCGCGACGTTTGCCCGAGCGACAGTTGCCGCCAAATTGAGAATTTTATTTTCTAGTACTGTTTGTTATATTTCTGTTGTAGTTATTTGATTAATGTTGCATGCAGACATGAAAGCTGTGTTTTTTACAGATATAGCAACACACTTAAATTGCTTTTGATGCAGAGGGTGCTCTGTCGGATTGCCTAATGTTGGATAATCTAATCTAAATAAATTTTGGATTAAAATTGCAAATTATTCCTGTGGATTTAAACGTTGTAAAAATACATTTCAAAGCCCTGACGTGTGCGTTAGTAACAAATGATAGGCTCCGAAAATATTAGCAAATTAACCGGAAACAAATTAACATAAAATTTTAGACTGCTATTAATTTTGGCCTGATTAGACTATTCGAAAATTTATTGAGTTTGCGAAATTAGATACATGTGAAAATACCAGGAACAAGAGATAGTTTGACGTCAAGTTGTCTTATCAAATATATACTGTAATACAGTCACTCCAACTCTATGTCAACGGTTTTCTAAATCTGACTGTATTGATCTTTTTCTGTTTTTGAAGTTGAGGATTAAATAATTGCAATTTGCTGTTACACCAATCATCTGTTATTATACAGCTTTCATGTTACTTTCAATATTAATCAAATAGCTACAACAGCAAACATTGCAAACAGTACTCCACAATAATTCTCCAGCTATTGGTGCAATAATATGTAATAAGACTACCAATATCATAAACAAATAGAAGAAAAATGCATTATTTCTTCCAAAGCATGTGGTGGCCTCTGCTAATAACTGCACGTTTTCTTGGTAAGGATTTGTTTTCCTGTTTGGCTTACAAATCCGCTAGCTAAGAAAAAGAATTAACAAGCTGTAGTTACCTACTGTGTGATAATAAAGACTTCGATCGTATACCAGTGAGACAGTGGCCTGCCGTTAGAATGATGTTTTCCGTGAAAATAATTCCAGTACATCTATAATCCCCTGCTGCAGTAACGTCCTTTAGATCTCCTGTCTGTACATTCTTGAGGGTTTGGCGCAATAGATTGAGTTTCACGATGTATTGATGCTCGTCCACACCATAAAAGGGTACACCTGTTAAGATTTTTCTATTCAGTTTAGCTTCTTCGAAACATTGCAATGAAATTGAAATTGCTTCGCAATCAGAACATCTGTAATTGTAACTCCTTGTTGAAACTTTGGCAATTTCCGTCTCTGACATCTTTATTCAAACTGCAGCAATCCTTTTCTTGTTCCATTAAT
Organism: Trissonchulus latispiculum; assembly: GCA_030248195.1. Lineage (NCBI taxonomy): Eukaryota > Metazoa > Nematoda > Enoplea > Enoplida > Ironidae > Trissonchulus > Trissonchulus latispiculum. Next base: position 14,326 of record JASAND010030805.1, read on the forward strand.
GTTAAGATTGCTCTCGTGGAGTTGAATTTGGTCACTAACTTCGACTGTTTTTGAGCAGTAGTTCAATGAATATCAAGCAAGCAACGTCCTAACTGCTGAGTATTCACAGTTCACCAAAAACCTCACCCCCAATTTTCCTCCACAACTTAACAGATCCTGCCACAATTATCTGTCATTTTATGAGTACATACTACTAACAAACAACTTTCTAATTGCTAGAATTTCTAACTAGAGAATTTTCACGATCGAAGTGTTTGTACAATGATACCCCCTAATTTTTTGGTGGTGATTCCTTCCGGGCACATATACTTAGACCATAGCAAACCTAACTAAAGTAGTAATTTGATAAACCGTCCAATATAACTTCTTTGACGTAAGCTTCATTCATCATATAACCTTCTTACAAATAATTAACCTAAATATAGGGTTCTTTACACTGTTCGATGCAGATTTTAATTCATCACTGCCTCAGAAACATAAGTGTATAGTCAAGATTTGGAACGTTTCGTGACGTCCCGAAACAGCAAAAGGTCTCTGCTAATTGCCTGCTAAACTGTTTCTATGGACAGCTCATGGTTTTAACACTAGTATGACCAGATGGTAAAATGAATCCGCCCAAGCTTTATACTAAATTATTTTCATTTTCATCAGTAGGAGTCAGAATTTTAAGTTAAGTCTTTAATAAGATAATGAATTTCTAAGTTGAACCTCCCGTAGCGCAGTGGTTTCTTACTGCGCTACAAGTGGAGTATCATGTCAAGTCTAGAGCTTGAACAAAAAATAAGCTTTAGCACCCTATTTCAAATATCTCTCCTGGGCAATTTACCGAGATTGTCAAGGGGTGGCCGCCTGTCTGGTGGAGCTACCACAACACCTCCATTACGGTGGACGTAATGGAGGTTCTGATAGCCTTGTAAAACACCTCGGGTAATTGCTATGGCAATTATTCAGTGTCAGCATCCCCTTCCCTCAAAAATGCATACGTTTTAAGCTGGCACTACCCCTAACCGGAGCAACGACTGGGGTGAGGTGGCTGTAAAAAATTCCAAGTATCAAAATTTGGCACCGAATAAAATTTTAATGGACCAAAATGAATCCCCCTAACATGGTGGTATCGCTTACCTCAATTATTTTCAAACGTCATAATTTGTTCAATCTAAGATTTATATAGCAACTGATACTTCATTTTAAAGCTTGAAATGAGGACACTTTAGCGATCTAGTCTGACCATGTGCAACTGCCTTCCAGAGTGATACGCACACAGAACACCATAAACCATTTTAAGACAAAGAGTTTAGAAATCTGTGCAAATTGGTCAAACCTGCTGGTCAAACAAACTGAAACTGCTCAGTTTTGCCGAATGTTATTTTTCTTAGTGTCGCCAGAACTTATCCATAACCAGAGAAATTTATGAAAAAATTAAGTTCAACGGCTCTTCTGATCATGAACAATGTTATAATGTTGGGTTAAAATTGGACAATTGAGCTTCGCATACATCAGATGACAACCGTTCGTGAGTGTTCACATAGTTTAAAACAACTGTTCACCTAACAGAGTAAGCCAACTTTGAGCTAACAATCTTACCATTTCGGTTTGGAATTATTGTATTCACTATGTAGTCACAGTTTCTTTATTTCAATTAAAGAAATGCTTAAAAAACGTTAGTTGTGCATAAAGGCCAGATCCATTTGTTGCCTCAACCAAGTGACACTGGGTCGCATATCAACAAAGACTACATTGCACATGTCTTCTCTACACAACTGGCAGTCGTGTTCGGTTCCTCGCATGTGTGGATACATTGGAATGGGATTCATTGGAGGGTTATCTCCCCGACAAACGTCTTCACATCGTCGCATATTGCCTTCTATTATGACGCCGACACCGTACCATTTTCCTGTTTGCGGATGTTCTCTCAGTAACGGTGCACCTGAATCTCCGTGAAATATCCATGACTTTTAGCCACCTCATGATCACATAAGTCTGTGCTCTTAAATCTAAATGACCCCAAAAATGTACTGGAAAACTGCTGAAGAATAGTTACTTCACAAGCCATACCTTATATTGCAGGAAGTTTAAGGGTCTATTCAAAGCGTATTATAAAGTAAAACAAAAGTGCTCGGCATCGCATAGGCCCTATTTCTTTAAAGATTAAACGGATTAGATTAAAATTAATCCGCATTAAAGAAACAGCACCTCGGATTAAACGAATTAAAATTTAATCCAGCTAGTTAAACGAGTTAAACGGATTAAATTTAATCCTATTTCTTTAATGCACCTAGGATTAAAATTTTAATCTAATCCTGTTTCTTTATTCACACTTCGGATTAAAAACTCAACGAGTTAATTTTAATCCGACCTGCTTAATCTCTGTTTCTTTAAAGATTAATTTTAATCCGTTTAATCCTCCGCCTGCATTTTCAACTAAAATTTAATCCTCCTGCATCTACGCGGATTAAACGGATTAAAAGTTGGCGGATTAAAATTTTTAATCGCTGTTTCTTTATTGGCGGATTAAATGGATTAAAATCAAGTCGTTTAATCCGCTGATTAAAAATGGTCGGATTAAACGAGTTAATTTTAATCCGTTTAATCCGTTTAATCCTACATTAAAGAAATATAAATTAAAATTTTAATCCGGCTGATTTTTAATCCGTTTAATCCGACCATTTTAATCTTTAAAGAAATAGGCCCATAGAGTCTTATATGAATATAGTGGAGTTTTCTGGTATTGAAAACCACAAGGGAGTGGGTCTTGAGCCATCCTTAGATTTATTAAAATGTGTCCTGAAAAGGGTCAGAAATCGCTGCTAACGTTCCGTTCCGGACTTGAAGCAGTTTGACTTGGATTCATTTATTGAAAATAATCCCAACCAGTCTTAGGATTAATTGAGTAAGCAATTTAATCGAGTTTTTACAATACAGACAGTTTCCGTATTTAATATTATTCGCTAACATACAGTCTGGTTGGTATGTTAACGAATTTTATATTATCATGAGCTACTTTATGAAAGGAGTGCAGTGCCGTTTAGATTTGACGGTACATTTACTTTGATATTTTATTGGTGAGGATTGCAGTTTAGTGAAAGCTGCTTACAAATGGGACAGCTTCCGTGTGGCATTATCGTGTAACTTACTCTGCGGTTCCGACATTATGTTAGCAAGTAACGTAAATAACCGAATTCGGGATTGGGTTTTATTTGCTTAAATTGAGCGGTGCGTATTGAGCAAATGGTGCGTATTCAACTTGTAAAATTGTTCTGCAGTTTCAGGAACGAAATTAGTTTTCACAATGTCCACTCTCATTGGCGCAAGACTAAACGTGGGGTAAAAGGCAGCTACATCTGACCCTAAGGTGGAACATTCCTTCGACCGACGGCGTTTTACCGAATTAAATTTGCTTTTTTTGTTTCCTGTCAGTCATTATTCGAGAAACGTGTTTTGCACAGTGTCGCTTGAATCGTTTTCTGGAGGTACTCAAAGTCTCCACTGTTCTGTAGATCCTTCAAATTTGACCACGATATATGGTAAACTGAAAAACGAAATAAGCCACGCTAAGAGTAATTGGCTGAAATAATGTTCATTGTGCTAGAGCAAGTGCAGAGCGCCACTTAGCAATACTCCGCTTAAAGACATAATGCATAGTGTTGTGGGTTGCTTGCTTGCTTGCTGCTGTTCTCTCAGGGTGAACCATGAAAAATGGGTCCAAAGTTATGCCAAAGCTGAAGTTAGTTGCAGGTCCACTTCACTTCACAAAGTGAGGTATGTTTCCATTCAAAATTAAAGTGACATTGTGATCGACTGAACGACTTTCATCGGGATGCTTATACAATGCAATATAGCATTAGCAGAAGCTGTAATTTACTAGACGATATTTCTAGCTGTTTGTCTTTTCGCGATCCTGAAGCTCAAATATTAAAATTCTCAAATTTCAAAATTTGTGCCTGAATAGCTTCGTCACAGTTTGTTTTCTAATTCTAATACTTTGTCTCGTTTTTGAGAACATTAAGATAAATATTAATAATCGTAAGGATGTTGGCCCAATGTGACCACCTACTAAAGTTTTATCTCTAGGAGTTTGTATGGTTACATACGCATAACTGTGTATGCGTGTGGGTTTGACCAAATACCAATTTTAGGCTACAAATCATTTTTATATCTTTGGGGCGAGCTAGTCTAGGGCAATTTTCTATACGGCGCCAAATACGGCGCCAACAAGTTAAAGCAGACTAAATAAGTCTTGATTATTAATTGAAATCTGTATACATTGCTGCTTCAGTGGGTATTAAAATAGTTCCGGCTGAGGGTAAGCTTTATAAGTAACAACAATGAATCTATACCCGCAATAAACAGTGAAGGTTGAGAAAATTGTCGATGTTTGCAAATTTGTGGTTTACTAAATACTCATATCTTGAGATCATACTACATACTGACCCGAAAGGTTGAACCTCCGGAGCATGGACTTGAGAATATTCCTTTAAATGTTTCAGTAACCCTGCCAGGAAAAGCCGTTGCCAATAGTTCAAGATGGACGTGGTTGAAGTCAGGTATTTTCATATGCTTTATATTTGCGAATGCTAAGATCGGATCCTACAAGTGTCGCTGTCATAAAAGCGCCCAGGCCTCCTGTCAGCCTAATGTAATTTGTTGAGTTAGGAACTTAAACCTCGGACTCAAACGCCACTACTAGGACTGGCGTAATGAACGCAGACCTTCGACTGCTTGTGGAGATATTTAGTCCAAGCTGCTCACACACGCATGACAAACCTCCCCGAGGGGGAACAGGCGAAATTTTGGGTGATGCCCTCGGGACGCCTACAGAAAATCGGGGAAACCCCGACAAGGGCAAAATCTCAGATATAAAGTATTTCGGGCTACTCTCAGAACCTACCTAGCTACCCTATGAATTAATTACAACAGTAAAAGTTACGACAACTGGGTAATTTATTTAGTAAGATTCCAGGCACAGATAGGGACAGGCAGTCACCTTGGGCTAGCCCATGTCTTGAAAGTACGTTTCTTAAATTTGATCATCTTAAAACTCTCAAGATTTATGGTAGCAGCTCTCTTTTACCTTGAAATTTTAGCAGGCCCTAAAAGCTTTCGCCAGGGGATAATGTTAACTACTCGCCATGCAATGTGTATTTGACCAATACTTTGATTGATTTCTTCGTCTCAAATGAGTAGAATTTTCGGCTTCGGCCATATCAATAATTCGCTACCTTTGTTAATTAGTCAGTATTAGTGTGTCTTTGGTTGAGTCAAGTGGCCTGCGGGCGTCAGTTTTTGTCTACATTGTATTAGCTGTGACTTTTATCGTAGTGCCTCTCTAATAAATTGTAAGTTCTAAATAGTAAATCATCATGCCTTATTTACTTTAATTAGGGAAGGATTAGTAGTTAGGTAGTTTTCTATTTTCGCAAGTATTGCACCCTAGAGTTTCACCTGTAATCGGATTAGCCTTTTAATTGCCGTTTAATACCGGAAAGATTGCCGGTAGTTAATACTACTAGTTGTTTAAAATATATTCTTTCATACCAATTATCACCAAATTATCGGGTTTCCCAATAAAAACGCCTACATAACATTTAGGGAGATTTTGAAAGTTAAGTTAGGAGTTAGGTTAAGTTAGCGAAAGAGAAAGTTCGGAAGAGACAAGGAGTTGGAATGGGGGCTGATAGCGGGGTCGCTATTACCCACATTACACCGGATTAACATCAACTTTGAAGTAATCAGTAAACACTGCTTTATAAGCTTCGTTCTTCGGATGTGCTAGAGTTGTTGGGTTATGCATTAGTTTGCTTTAAACTTTAATTCAACATTAAATTTAGCATACTACTGACCTCCGCATCATACTACGTACTGACCCGAAAGGTTGAACCTCCTGAGCATGGACTTGCGAATATTCCTTTATATGGTTCAGTAACCCAGCCAGAATAAACCGTTGCCAATAGTTCAGGATGGACGTGGTTAAAGTCAAGCATTTTCATATGCTTTATGTGTCCGAATGCTAAGTTCGGATCATTAGCCTGCTCGTTACTGGCGAACCTGGATGGAACTGAAAAGTTAATATGATAATGCTAGTCACACACACAGATCACACATTGTAAATTTAAGGAGATAATTCCGAGCGGTAATAACAAGAACGTTGGTCAACTCTTCCTCTTAACTCCAACTAAACTCAACTCACGTAGAAAGCACGTTGCTCTACTTCTTCCGATTAAACTGCAAGTGAGCTTTCGTGGTTTCTCCAAAATTGTGATCTAGATAGGTTTCAGGGCACTTGTTATCGTCCAAAAAGTGATAATTGTTTGACATGATTGACAAAGATTTGCAATAAGAATAATCCTATATCGAAGATGTCTTCGGTAATCAATTGTAGTTTCTGGTAAATTCAATATATCAATCAGACCTTCAATTTGTTTTAGTTGTTGGCTTTGTTGCTGCATCCACAAAATATAGTCAACTTCAATATGATTTGAGTGAATATAATTTTTGTGAAATAAAGATATAATGATGTATGTATTCTATACTGATTTCAAACCTCATAAAATTTGTATTCCGCCGGAAGCAGAGAACTTACAGGACGAGTTGTGATGAGTGATACCATACATTGACGGACTTTTTTTATATATTGAAACAGTTAAAGTACTGTTGTTTTGTCGCAGTTGTTGTTGTTGTTCTTGTTGTTGTTGTTGTTAACTTTGCTAGTCTTTGTAAACAGTTAAACCGTTTAGTGACACATTGAGAAAGCACAATTTTGCCACTCCAGACGTCGGGACTAATCTAGTAGCTTTTACGTCAAATTGTTTAAGTAATTGACTGGACTTTTTAAGAAAGCAAATTTAGCCTAGTCGCTTTATTTCGCCGGTAACATCGTAGCATCATTGGCCACCGGTAGAATCTCTCCTAGTTTTCATTCATGATTAATTCTGCCTTCTGAAGATTCTTGAAGGCTCTAGTATGAACTGACTAATGGAGGCTCAGCTCGAGGGACTTACCCGACTTCTGAAGTTGAGTAAAAGTTAATTCGCACTGGTATTTGTCTGAATTTGCCATAAAGTCAACATATCTAGAAGAAACTGGTTTGGTAAAAACCAATTGAGAGATATTAAATTTAAAGCTTAGGCGTCATAATATCAAACGTTTGGGAAAATGGGAACATCTCAAATGGCTAGCAAAACGGACATTAAATTAATAAACACACAGCTGGTCAGCAAATGCGTTTAATGTTCCTGCAGCACGAGCAAGCAAAAAACTACCCGGTAAAAGAAACTACTGCTTTGAATTTTGGAAATTTTTTCAAAATTATGTACAACTTTGTCTGTGGCCAGCCGGTACAAATGTACCATATTCGCTTTCAAGCCGCCCAGGCATAATTACTAATTGTGTTGTCCGAGATTTGCAAGGAGTTGGCCGTCTTTTGGGGGGAAACCCCTACGGGATGGCGCCAACGGGTGAACACGATGCAGCTAGCGTGGTCACTTCTGCCCAGGCAGTACCCTTGATGACGCCTCGGATAATTGCATGCAGCAATTATTCAGTGCCAGGTCTAAGCCCCATACCCATCAGTTAGCAAAATTGGGCCTGGCACTACCCCTCCAAGCGAAAGCGACTGGGGTGTGGCACTAGGTGAAAAAACGAACATTGGCTCAATTTCAATCGCACGTCAAAATGGGAAAATTTTACTATATTTATCAAAACAATTCCTAGCTGCGGAATCTGCAATTAATATACGTGGATAGCTGTAAAAGCCGTGGTAAAAATATGACATTACAAAACTAAAATGCATTTGGGCACTCTTTTCCTATCTTAAAATTTATTGGCTTGAAAAGTGACTCATAAGAAACTAGGACAATGCAAAATAAACAGGCAAAGCTGAAAAACTGAGCAAAATGTGAACAACAGGAACATAAAAATGGATTTATTTTATGACTGTCTTGATTGACCGACCATGGAGGTATAACAATAAAATTTCACTGAACGAAAGTTTGTCATCAGGGTGGTTCGACTCTACTCGGTTTCGCTCGGAAGCAACTGTAGCCGACTAGACTTGGTTCTTTTTGCGCGGGAGCCGAGCCGAGCGGGAGACAAAATCTGCGTCTCTAGTGGTCAATAACAGTAAGTTATTGAGGGAATTTTTTGACTAAATCCTAAAGCTGGAATTGGATGGTACGGCCATATTTAGCACAAAACAAGATAATAATTTTGAAAAAAATTGAAAGTGAGTTGTCAAATATTCTGTATTTATAGTGAATTCCTATTACTGTAATCTTGTTAGAATGTATGGTGAACAAAGCTGAGCATGAACACAGCCTTGATCTGTGGATACAGGCATCTTATCCTCTTTCTTGTAGGGTCTCTGTCATTGTCATATTCGAATAATCTATTTATTGCTTAGTTGTTTCAAACTTACAGTCTACCAATCCATATCCAAAAGTTTTGAAATCATATGCTGGCAAAGACCAGTCTATGAATTCATCCGGACAATTCAGAACATTGTTTGTCCCAGCCATACAGAGACGATGCTCCTTCATATGGTTCTCAAACAGCGAATTTGGAAGTCTAGTGAACCTTATCAGCCCAATATCAATCGCGTTTTGAAGACATATCATGTACTGCAGTGGATTGTCGACATCAAAATCGTTTACACATGCGCGAAATGTTGGATGAATTGCGCTGATCGCAGCGCCATAGTTGTCATCTATTGAATCTTCTGGAGTGCCTTCAGGATACAGGCTAATCGCAAATGGGGCTTCCGAAATAGTGACATCACGAATGTGGATGCTGATACTGCTGAGCCAATATACTTCATAGTCTGCAGGCTGTGTGCTTCTAAATAAAATTAGTTGATCTCAAGTAGCGGAGTTTGTCATAAACAATTAAGAAGAAAAGATAGCTAGCCGTTTGCCGAATAATACTGTTATGTATAGTACAAAATAGTTTAAAGTTTGAAAAACTTTCACTCAGCGTAGCGTCCTGTCAAGCCTTTGCAAGTTAGTGTTATCTGTCAAAAACTAGACACGAAACTCATACAAACTGGAGGCTGCTGAATCGCTGTACGCTGTGCGCAGGGCACGATGCCCAAGTCTTGCGGAGATACTCGCTTGAGATGTACAATCAACGTGCAAAACATCGGGCGTGGTAGGCCCATTCGTGCGGAGGTTACCTGCGTTCGCAGTGCTAGATTACATTAGCTATATTATCAGTGCTAATTGGTGGTATATCGAAGATGACAGTCAATTAGTCCAAAGTACTTTGGCAAATTGTGTGAAACTTTGCATATTACAGGCTAATGGTCTGCCAAGCCTCTGTCCGGTGTTCAGAAATGCTAGACTGCTTCTCGAAGTATTGGTGACGATCGCTCCAAAAAGCTCTACAGTTGCAAGTGTATACTGAACAAAGGCAGAGTCATACCAAAAACCGGATTTCATATTGCGATTCAACAGATCAAAAAGCCCCAGAAGCAGATTTCCGGCAAAATCGGAGGCAAACATGGTTTGACTCATTTTTTGAGTTTCATTGTTTGACTCATTTCAGCTTTTTAGACCTAGACTAAACGTTACTTCTTAAGAAAAAGTGAGCTAGCACAGCGACCGACGCCTTCGACGCGAAGGCTCAGACTGCCAATATTTTCGCGTTTAGCCTAATAACTGGCAAAATGGTGCTGACTAGGGGTTACCAATATTATTAGATCGAAGACGTCGCAACATTTTGCCAATTTTCAAACTATGACCTGTTACTGTTTAGTTTTAAATTATTGTTGCTCTTATTATTGTTCCTTTAAATGTCTACCCGGCCAAGATGGATCCGATAACATAGGTTCCCGGGTGTTTAAAGTTTGAGACTTTCATTTTTAAGATTTTATCTTCCATGTGCTTTTCGGTAAGGAAATTGTTTTTGTTTTTGGTTAACAAAAACCCATAGATAATGAAGACTTAAACACGTGTAGTTACTTACGGCAATATCGGATACGGTAAAATCCCAGTCAGGCAGTGGCCTGCCGTTAGAATGGTGTTCCTGGTGAGTATAATTCCAGTACATCTGTGGGAATCGTCTCCACTTCTCGTCAGAACTTCTTCCGTCTGTATTTTCATGACGGACCAAAGGGATAGAACGATTTTCACAATGTATTGATGGTCAGCCACAGTTTGAATAGGGACACCTTTTATAATTTTTCTCATCAGCGCAGCATCTTCGAAACCTTAACAGTCACAGTTTAGAATATTTCAAAAGACTCATAAGATTCAAATTTTAATAAAACTACAGGTTTCTACATCGAATTACTTCAGTCATCCATAGTTGAGACTATGACAAATTTGCATTTGCAAGTGTTCAATAAGTACAAAAACCAGGCTTTTGTTTAAAATTTTGCAATTGCTTTCTTGGAGCTGATTTTAATTAGACTGTTTCTTGATTAGTTGAACTGAATGAATATCAAAGATTTGCTTTCTGTTTATTGAGTATTCGAGGTCGGTCTGTATCCAAAGCAACAGTTTTGACCGTTTTAGTACCCTCCAGAAATAAGCTCATACTCACTCAACCAGCTCGAACAGTTCCGTCACAATATTAGATTTTTTTTGTTTCGCTAACTTTTGCATTTTCTAATATTTGGCTGCTAGTGCATGCATAGTTATGTATGGTTATATCCATTCGAATGATCCTGTTCAGCTTACCAGTTTTACGTTTCACTTTCGTGGGACATACATCGCCATTTCCACAGCTTAGCTTAAGAGCTGGACGCCTTTTTGCAGACAGTTTTTGCAGACGGTAGAAGAAGCTAACAATGACTTAAGCAGCTAATTGTGGCGTAGTTCATTCGCAGCTTCTTCATTTTAACATAGACATTTTAAGCTTAGTTGCCCTGAATTGTAATTTGGACAGAGCTACCCAGGAACTTCTTTAATAAGGTTTTTATTAAGGTGCATACCTGACAATATAGAACCGTAGAAGCAGACCTTTCTCTCTTCGAAGAATTAAAACACAAAGCTATGTTTCGATATATTGTTTGTTTTGCCTTGTGGACACAATTAAATAATTGACGGAATAACTTTCTGAATCGGAATACCAGAATACCAGAATCAATAACTATCAGAATATAACAATGCATACGAAAAACTTGACCTAGACATAGCGAAATGACATGGAGCAGAAACTGAAGAAGCGAAGTAAAAGAGACGCCAACCCAACTGACATTTGAGGGGTAACCATTTGCTTATCCCAACTAGCTTTTGAAGGACAACCATTTGCTTATCCCAACTGTCTCTTTGGGGTAACTACGAAATTTTATTAGTCCAGAACTTATTTGCTCTGCATACAACGTACACGTCCCTTCCCACATGCCCATGATAAAAATTATTATCCCCGCCACTGCAGCTTAAAGGGCAACCATTTTGCTTGTCCCAACTTATATTTTTCAATTCTACAGGGGTAGTATTTATTTGCAGCGTCTCCTAGCCCTGGCTTTGATTTTTCACAATAACTTGAAAACATACTCATGCCTAATTACTGCTTTAACTTGGTAAGGTTTTGCGGAATCTGAGCCTATGAAATTTTTTGCTAGATTGCTAATTCAACTGGTCTCAGCCTCACCTGTACCTAGTTCGTGAACTTAAAAGGACTGACCGTGCCGAATGCAGGAAATGTTTTAGAATCGGAGGTTTTACCGTCAAATCTTTCTAAATATCAGTTACATAAATGGAAGCAGGAAGCTACTACATGAAACGGAAGTAGAAGTGCCACTACTTCAAATTCACGATTTGAAACATTTCTCTGACGCAGTCCCAAAATATGCCACAAAATTGCTGATCTAGGTCCTCTCTTATCCAAGGAATTCCCACAATTTGTAGCTCAGAATTCAGTGACCCAAGCAAAAATAGCAACCAAAACTGACCCATGACCCAAGGACCCACGACCCAGTATTTATTCCTGCATAATAGCACTACCAACAACAAATAATTTCCGATTTATCCTTATGTTGCAATGTTCTTTCGACCTATGTTTGCATAAAAAGCTATAGCTTAGATTAATTCACTCACTTAAGTTTAAATGGTTGGTGTATCCATGAGCAGTACAAAATAGAATCACAAAAATTGTTTGGAAATACATTCCTGCTTGTTCCTGGGACTTTATTTGTCGTAGAATTAGTTTCTAGAAAACACTGAACATAGTAAAGATAAATTTAATTGATTCAGTTTCCCACACTTTGATTTTCAAACCTTTTACCGAGAAAGGTGTAGTCGTTCAAACCGAATACTGAATGTTCAAAGTGTTTCATGCAAATTTCATTCTGAATTTTCAAATGTTTCTATGTCACTTGGACTGCTAAAGGTTGACAGCCAAATGTAAAGAGATGAAAAGATGGAACAGAATTGGATCCACCCGGACAAAAACCGCTGAAGCTAGCCCAAGCTACATTCGTTTTGACTAGCGAAGGCAGATTGGCCACTTCCAAAAACTTCGTCTATTTGATGACATACAATTCAACACAAGAAGATAAGCATATTATAGGAAACTTTGTTCCCACTGCTTTGGGTGACTGCTTCATTTTTATTCAGCTTATGTAGCATGTTGGTATGACAGAAAAATCCTCTAAAAGGCGAAGTTATTTCTCTGAACTTGAAAGGGTAGCTGTATCTTGATTGTTAGTTAATTCCAGTTAATTTCCACAGCAATCCCAAATTAATATTCCAAAACCCGCAGCAAATGAACCTACAAATTATTGCTATAATGGTTCTGCTCAGTGTTTGTGGCTGTGCACATCTTTTCAATTTAAGTGAGTATTATGACATCAAACTGCATTAACGTCATTCCAATGGAAGTGTTCATGTACACGGAATATTCGTGCTAAAAATTGTTGGTCTGCCAGAAGGGAGAACTACTTAAACTCAAACTTACAATTGAATGTTTGTGCAACATGCTGAATTTATGATTTTAATGATTACTGCTCTTTTTATGCAGGCAAGCCTATTTGAAGAGATTAGATATAAAGAGCGTCAAATGCTGTGCATGCTGAAATAATTAAAGCATGTGAGGCAAAATTTCCGTCCGAACTACTGATTTTGACGAAAGCAAGCAAATATTGTTGGTCGAAGGTCTCTCCAAAAGCCCGAGCGCTATACTAAAGTATACGTTGGAATCATAGATAGGAAATAGGCGAAGCCGTAGATTTAGAGCATGCCCATTTACAAGCTGCTCCCAAAAATTTAAGCATTCGGGAAAAAAGCTTTAATTATTTATAAATTTTTGTGCAAAGGCGTGTTTCTCACTGAACATTCGAACTCATCTGTTATTCTATATGAGTGCAACCCATAGCATAAAACCTATCAAAGCGTGACAAAGCTTAAGTTACTTTATCTATCAATGTCAAGTCAGGTCAAGTCATGTCAATTCATCTGTTATTCTATATGAGTGCAACCCATAGTTTAAAACCTATTATAGCGTGACAAAGCCTAAGTTAGTTTATCTATCAATGTCAAGGTCATGTCATGTCAAGTAAAATTCTAGCTATCTTTAGTTGTATGATGCTATGGCCTGAGAGTTTCATGTATACCAAACATCTACTATGGTTTTCTACGAGATTAATTTAGCTTTGTTTGAACTTCCACGAAATTAATTGTAATCTGCGTGCTATATAAATTATTTACCACGGATATGATTTTGTTCTTTCAGGTCACCATGCGGATACGTTGCTGAGAAAAATCGTCGGGGGGCAACCAATCAAAAATAATTACGATTTTCCTTACGTCGTCAAAATTAATTTAATCGGGAGTACAGAAATAGACCTGGAGACGCAGGAAGAAAAACAAACCTACGGATGGGGAAGATGTACTGGAATTATTGTCGCTCCAAAAACAATAGTAACTGCTGGGCATTGCATCAGAACAATACTGGAAAAACAACAATCGTAAGTGCAGATATTTCTCATATACAAAAGTTTCGCATCCTCTGAAAATTTGTATATGAAGCAAAGAAAGGAACAAGAGTTTGTAGCACAAATAAGCCTCTACAGAATTGTTTCTTTGAGTTTCGGTACACGGTAAAACTGGATATAATATGCGAAATATAACATACCTAGAAACCTGGAAGGAAAACAAACCAACGGGCGGCGGAGATGTACTGTTACTATTTTCGGTCCAAAAACCATGATTACTGGAGGACTTAAACAATTAAAAATGTGGCCTTAGACTGGCATGAACGAATACCCCGCGGGTATCAAAATCATGCCAAACTTGCATCAATCCTTCCTGTGAGCACTAAAAACTTAAATTTTAATAAGACTAAACATTCAAAAACATTCAAAAAAGTTATAAAAAATACATGAAATTAAAATATAATATTTATAAATATTTCCGTCTTTTTCTAAAGGAGTCTGAAGCTGTTCTAACATATAGCAACATTGGTTCGACTTGTACTGAGACACAGCTTTCACTGCCAACAAAAATGGTTCGTTTGATTGGGAAAGCTGTTTGTTTATATTCAAATTATATTAAGGTGGTGATTCCTTTTGGATACTAGATTATTGGTTGACGGTCCAAATAAGGATGAAATGTGATGAAACTTTCCAAAATAACTTCTTTTAGCATTCTAACACCCTCCGCGCAATCACGCTTCAAAACCTTGACGTCTCCGTTCCGGGCAGTATTTGCCGATTTTTGATAAGTAGACAGTAGCTGTATAGCTACGATTATATTTGTTGGAAGGAGCAAATCGAGCTTTACATTTTTGCTTTTTGAAGCACCTTTCTAGCTTTTCTCTGTAGTGAGATATAGCTGATTTTTCAATTTTGGTGTTAAAAGCTTGTCATTTTTGCAGAAATCAAATAATCCACCATTTCTTTAGCTACGCTAGCGGTAAAATTAAACTAATGGTGTCAACTTGAAGGTCTCGTCGAGGCCGATTATTCGTGGCGCTGTAATCTTCTAATTGCTATTCCGTACGCTGCTATCATAAAAATGTAGTTTTTTGCAGAAACATGACCAAATTTTTCTAGCTATTGTGGAGTATTTACCATGCAAACTAAACTAAATGTTTACACAAAAATACCCAGGGACACTTTTTTAGCTGTCCGGTTGCTGGTTTCTAGCTAATGTGGTCGATTGCCAATGTTGGAAAATGTAGGCAAAAACCAGGTTGCGCATGCAGTTTAGTTAATTTCTTTGTAACGAAGAGCGGTCTCATAATAATTAAAAAAGAGTCCCCAGCTATGGAATCGGAATCGAATGATGTGGCCGACGCCTCACAAAGAAATTTACTTAGCCTGCAAAACTCTGGAAAATTAAATTGCTTCGAAAGTGCAGTAAAATAATTTCCGAGAACTAAAGCTAGGTTCACTGTATTCATTAGAAATAGAGAATGTTAAGCTCCATTTCGATATACAAATGGTTTCTTAACTCGAATGAATGAATGAGTAATAAGGGTACAAAGTTGATGTCTTCAGAAGGAATCACCACCTTAAGATTAACCCTTTAATGCCGGATTGGCCATATGACCCGAATGGCAATTTTGGTCTTGTGATTTTTGGGACAGGTTCCAGCTCCTAGTTTATAGAGTAGGCATTTGCTCCTTTTTTCTTCAACACGCCCACTCTATTTTTGGGAGAATATTTCCACGTCTGCTTGAAAAATCTGGTTTCTATAGCATTTATATTCAAATAATATTAAACTGTATCTACTATTTTTAGGCCAAACAATTTCAGGGAGCTCAGATTTACATATTACAATATCTACATTCGGGATCCCACGGTTGAATCATTCCAATATGGACTCAGCACAACGCAACCTGGCGCGAATGCAATTACAATTCTGCATCCATCTTATGCGGAATGCATGGATTCTTTTGAGAACTCTTATTCATACTTTGTAGATAAGCATGAGCCATGTCTAAGAACATCAATTGACGTGGGATTGATAAAGATTACATCATTTACTCCCTATCACCAGAAACTAAAAGACCATATGAAAGAACACCAGCTTTGTATGGCTGGAACAAACAACGTCGAAGTCTGCTCGGATGAATACGTGACGTGGGGTATCCAAGAAACATACGTGCTTCTTGGGTATGGTGATGACGCATGTGAGTCTCAATGATAGGTTACGATGATATGCATTTTTAAAATGTGTTTATTAATTCTGGTTTTACCAAAGAAACTTGTACTTGAAATTCAATAATTACAGCGTGATATTTTTGAAAGTATATGCTAAGCTTTTATTCCTGCGCTTCATGAAATAGCGGTTAGCGTAGGACAGAATCAGATATGTAAGCAAAATCCAGTCGCAGTCACATAAATAAAAAAGAGCCGCGTGTGTGCGCGCGCGCGCGTGTGTGTGTGTGTGGGGTGATTGTGTGCGTGGATTGATGGGTAGGTAACCATTACCATGCTCTAAAAGACTCTTGTACTCGTTCGCGCAGAGACTTCACTCTGTCGCCGAAGACAGGTACAAAACTGGTTGAATATGTTGAATATGTTGAATAGGTAAGGTTTTCCCTAAATTTTGAATCACTGTAATTTACACAATTTTTGGAGTTCAACGACACTTTTTCTATCATTTTAAAGCTTAGAATGTGCTAATTACAACTAAAAAAGTTGTAGATGTCTCATTGCAACTGTTCGACTTGGACATGCGATAACAGGAAAACAGTTTTTGAACATGGATTTCCCGAAGTGTGGGAGAGCTAAAAAAGCTACCATTTCAGGCTTCAAAAGAGATGTTTTCAAGAGTGCTAATTTTTCTGAAATTGTTTAATGTTCAAGTAAGCTCAGGAATTTGAGAAAAATATATATTTTGCCTGATTTCTGTCAAAATTTTCAAGTGTGGAAGCTTATTTCTCTCGAACAGAAAGACAAAACGCGAAACCATGAAAAAATAGCTCTCGCCAATTGTCCCAAAAATGCTTGCGTAAAGCCGTTTTCTAATCGGTTGCAAGAGTTGAGAGAAATTCGTATTCAAAACAATGTGGTCGCAATTTTCAAAATTTCACATTTTCGTTACTGTGCATAGGCACAGATGCCGCAGAGAGCTCTCCGTTAAGCATAACATGTGATTTGTGACTACAAATATGGACAATACTTTACTGACGAACCACTGTCGTCTTCTATCATAAAAACGTTTAAACTAATCATTAAATGACGCCGGTCATGTGCTATGAATCAGCAAAATAATTAGACTAATTAATTATTGTTGAAATTGTTCACGTAACGATCGGTCGGGCCTTTCAGCCATCAATTATATATTAGCTGTGTGTGCTCTCTTTTTGAAAAAAGGTAAGGTGTTCATTAAGTACTTCGTCCGCCACAGTCGCCTAATATTTGATTGTATAGGAAGCTAGGCTAATGATCTATTTTAGTAAGGGTTGCACCTTTAGGTGATCCTGAATTAATTCGCCATTTAATGTCCGGCTTTGAAACCGAACAGTAAACTGGGGACTGTGTCTTAAGTTGGAGGGTGTTTTCGGTATGGTCAGATTCCTTACTGCCACTGCGTTTTTCCGACCGCTAGTATTTCTGGATAAGGCAAATAGCCTTCTGGTGTTGCGTCTGACCGCGGCACGCTCCATCTTTGTTTTTCTGCCTGTTAGATTCACGGCAGTACTCGGCTATTGCGACAGAGAGACTGTCCTTCGCACAAGGGAACTGCGCGTGATTTAGGTATCCATAAGTCCATTGATTGATTGATTGGTTGGTTGGTTGATTGATTGATTGATTGATTGATTGATTGATTGATTGACTGATGATGATTGATGTACTACTTGATGTTCCATGTGAACCGAAAGCTGACTTTATGCATTATCGTTCACTACTGTTGCTTTGAGAATATCACCTACAAGGTCTATGGAACTCAGACGAAATGAGCCACACAGACCATTCAGCTGAACTTGACTCGATACAAGCACTCATTGAAGCTTTTCTCAAAAATACGTTAGCTCATGCACCATGGAGCATCGTTGCACCATTTGATGGAGCTATCACGCAATGCTGCGGGATATAGTGCTTTATAGGGCCTGCTTCTGAGTTCACTGTGACCTCTTCCAGTACACAATTACTCCTCGGTAGGTGAGCTTATCGATTTGGCTTAGCGCTTCCTACTGAAAAATGCTAACTCAAATAAATCTGATAATCCTCTCTACTTAAATATACTCACATATCTCCGACTATGGATTGTTCTCTCAAAACCTTCTTCTGTCTACTGGATAAACTCACCAGATCGATGCAATCCTAGCTTGCAACTAACAGGATTCTTCTACTTCCTTATCAAGCGCACTGTCATCAGAAAAGGTTAAGATCTCAAAGGGCTTCTAGCATGCGCTGATAAGACTCCAATCGTTCATCTAGCACACCTAGTTTCTGTGGATTTATTGGCTTCATATATATACGGAACTATGTGCTACTATACAGGTTAACTCTATACGCAACTCTTTGAAGCTTCCTGCTCCGCAACTTTTGACTTCAGACATAATTCCTTCTTCGCAATAAACCAAATTGGAAGCACGTGGCTGTTAAGCGAGAAATTTTGAAAAAAGTAAATTAGCAGATGTACAGTCTAGCAGATGGTTAACCAAAACCCACGTTACTTACACTACTACACTTGGAAGGTTTCAAAAGCTGAAATCACCCATTAGTCAATGAGACGTAGCTTGTGCTAAAATAATTAAGGTTTTATTAGCTTATTCCAGTACATTTCCATACCGGATTTAATTTGAAAATATAAAATTAAGTAAAGGCCAAAGTAGAAAGCTCTCAAAACCTGAGACTTGAGCTCGACTCACCACTCGAACTACCTGGGTTCGGCACCAAGCGTCGAATTCGCTTAGTTGAAGAGCGCTGCTAATGCATAAAATATCAATATTTCAGTAATTAGCCAAGTGAATAGCAGTTCCAAAGGCTTTGGAAAGAAATAATAAATTAAGAATTAAAAGGGAATTAATACACAAACTAAGTAAACGTAGACAACGAAGCAATTCATAGCATAATGTGCAAATTTGTTTATCTTCTCATAATTCTGTCTGTCTTTTGCTGTCGAGCGGAAGCCTTATAGTGAGGTAATCTATCCACAAGTCGACGTTGCAAGTATACTTCACCACATTAACGTAAACAATCAGTAGTCGAAAATGCCTGAGTTTAGAGTTTAGACCCTTCCATGTTTGCGACTGAAGTGGAAAACTACGATACGATTTCTGGACCGGTAAAATACATGAAACTACTTCAACTGGACACTGTAGCAATGTCGATGCAACATAGTCCTGTTAATGGAGCGTTCAATGTTCCATGTTCTGTTGGTTCCCCTCTTGAGGTTAGTGCGCATTTTATGCTATCTGAATAAAACAAGTAATCACTAACAAAACTTTCTTCTGTACCGTCCGGTTGCAAAACTTCACAGTAGACATATTTATACAACTCACTGTCTCTTTTTCTATGCTAATTGCGTGCATATACATAGTTGAATGCACGCTACAGAGAGCTTCGTTGCTCTTCTGAATCGAGCACCGTGCGGAAAAATTATTTTCCGCACGGTGCACGCTGGGAGGCCTGAACCTAAACTAATGTGCTGCGCCATGTAGTGACCGGCATAGCGCAGCAGTGTGTGCAGCTGAGCTCCAACCTAGACAGCTGAGCTGCACACTCAAAAATGACCTCCCAGCAACGGCAAATTTACTGCCACATGATCTTAGAAATTGCTTGAACTTATGTTTTCCGCTGCAGCATCATAGAATCAAGTTGCATTAGCTTAGTGTTAAGCTTCATTTGTAGCTTGTTTCGTTGTATAAGTACTTTACAACACGGCATTGCTTTCATTCAGAAATCTAAGCAGCGTCACACTGGAAACCCTCGTGCGTGGCACTCGTGCGCTTCGCGCACTCGTGCCACACACTCGGAGCGTCCCGCAAGGCGTGCGTTATAAATCTTTGAATGCACGCAGAGCAGTGCTATAAAGTAAACTTATACAACATCTTTGAACTTTTAAGATTTGTATTAATCAAATCAGTGCACAGTTGCAGCGTGGGTATAACACTGTTATAGGCACGCTGCAATCTGGGAGGTTCCTAATCTAAGTTGACTCATAGAGCAGTGTGCACAGCAGATCTCCAATTTATACGTTCAACTGTTCAAACGCACAACTGCTCCAAATGTCAGAAGAAGAACTGACTTTCAACCTGAAAGCACTAACTATTCCACTCTCAGCTGCGCCAGATCAGGACTGTTTACATGTGTTCCTAAGGCATTGCGAACATACAAGCTAGAATATGCCTAATGCAAAAATACTCGACAAACATACGTCAACTGAAAAAGAATTTTTTCATGAAACTGCACATAATTTTACAAAAATAAAAATCATTGTTAGGCGTCCTTGGATTAAGTTTAGTTTAGTACCGTAGATGCCCTCTGTTGTGTCACATATTGCCGACAGTACGTACATGTGAGAGCTTCAACATTTTAAAATTTTTTGATGTTATGCATAGCCATGGCCATAATTTGTCCCCAAAAGCAGATGGTTATTTCGATACCACTGATTGCTATTGGCAGAAGGTTGACTGGCACCAAAAGTTGTCTTGGAAGGTGATATTCAACCTAGCCCAGGACATTAACATTAACATGTACATTGTTTGTAGATGCCTCCTCATGGAGCGTTTCAGTACACTCCTTGGTTTCATCAGGAATTCTCAAATCTGACAGACAAATTCACCTGTTCGAACAGACATATGATTCAAAGAGCTGCAGATCAGTCCTCTCCATCACGCAAACCTGACTCGAAATCACCTCCTCAAACATCCTTTTTCTCCTTCTTCTCAAATCGTTGCAACTGGTTCTCGCACTGCAGTAACAATTAAAAATAAAAATTTCTTAACCTCAGAACCACCATTAAACTTGCTAATTTATGGGTGTGTCAACTTTAGCTCCACAGCGAGTGCTGAGGGTTTCCGGAAAGTTGGGTTTGTCTCGAAAGATTTTTCAACTTTTGAGATTTTGTGTCTCGAAATATCTTCAACTTTCGAGACTTTTTGGAAATGTTTTAAGGCATTTCAGGGATTCGTCTAGAACATTTTTGCACGCAACCATGCTAAATAAATACACGTTTCGAGACATTTCTCTAATATTTCTAGAAAGCTTTGAAATATTTCGAGACATTTGGTGACATTTTCTGAGTAGTTTTTTCTCAACTTTCCGGAAGCCCTCTGCACTCGCTGTGAAGTTAAAGCTGACATACCATTCAGCTCACAGTTTGCATTTCTGCCACAAGCACCAGAACCTAATTAAGTTCACTGAGCCTTTGCAGGAGGTAGTCATATCCCTTAAAGGCTTGAAGAGCCTATCACTGTCCAACGAGTACCTCCCCACTCTGTTCCACCGCACATAAAAACTGTTGACTGAGATCTCTGGATCAAAGAGGAACTTTGCAGGCACAATCGTTGATACCTCTGTCCCTCTAGCTCAGCTCAAAGTGATGGGTGAGCTGGTGTCTTTGCTGAAGTCCTACCTTTTCAGAATTTGCGTCAACGCACTATTAACTACCGGCTAACTGTCCGGTATAAACATAAACCGGCAATTAAAGAGGCGCATCAATGCAGGTAAACCCTGAGAGTGCATTGATTCACAAGAATAGAACCCTATCTAAATAGCCTACACCAGTAAAAGTAATATGGCATGATAATTTGCTGTAACAACTTACGGATTTTAAAGAAAGGAGAAATAGGATCAATAACAATAAGGCATACAGAACAGAAGCCGACAGGCGACTACTCCAGTCGAAAGATACACATCAACTGATTAATTAACAAAATTAGACGTCGAGAATTCTACACATTAACAATGAAGAAATTACTAAAACGTTGGCAAAATACACTTCTCTCTCTCGGCCTAAATCAATTCAAATTGAATCGAGTTATCCAGTCAAGACAGGACAATTTCCGATATGGAAACTCAATTTGTACGATTAATACAAAATTGCAGCCTCCGCTCTTGAGACTGCCGTTAGATTTTCCAAATATATGGAGGGTGGAGATCGAACCAACCAGTTTCTTCCTTTTTTCTTTATTTCAGGGAGATTCTGGGGGTCCTGTGATGAAAATGCTCAGGACACAAAAGGAAGAATGGTATTGTATTGGAACCATAGCAACAGGTGGTATTGAAAGATGCGATGATATCTGTCCACCTGGCTCCAGCCCAAAACCTAGTCCGCTGCCACCACACTTAGAAGGAACAAGAATAGACTGTGACAAGTGTAACCAGAAAGATTGCTATATAACATTTACGGACTTGAGGGAATATAGCAGATGGTTGCGGGAACAATTGGAATGAAGTTGAAAGG
>JASAND010030806.1:0-26259 GCA_030248195.1 Trissonchulus latispiculum
ACATACTTCGTTCAGTTACGTATTGCTGCAAATTTGAGCATGTTTTCTAAATTTTTGACCAAAAAATTTTTTACCCCCCCCCAATTCGATTTTTCTGGACCCCACCCCACCTCAAAACGGCTGACCCCACCCACCCTAATTTAATTTCCACTACCCCCTCCCCCTCTCAAACTCATTCTCATTCTCAAGGTACACCTATGCACCCAACCCAAACAGGTGGTACACCTATAGCCATGGGGGGAAAACCCACATTTTCGGATTTTGGCTGGAACTTTTTTATTATAAGGGTTATCTGAGAACTTTATATACCATCGTACTTGGCGTACTTAGAACTTTCTTTTAAGCAAATTTGCACTTCTCTAAGTTGTACCGTTAGGGCGGTATAATGCAAAAAGTAGCGGGGGAAAAACCCAATGGGGGGAAAACCCAAATGGGGGGAAATAAACCCACCCCTCACAGGTTTTAAAAATTGTTCTATCGCAATTCTGACACTTCCAGTGTAAAATTCAACCCTTTTTTAGTTAGTATGAACCAAAAAACCCGATCTATGTAGCTTTTTTTGAGATCTCGTGTGCCGTTGAAAATGCTGTATCAACTGACCAGATTTCATAAAGTTTAACACATAAACATAGGGCAATTCTTGAAAAATGCTAAAAATGATGTAATTTGATAAAACTTATTATTCTATCGTGTAGAGAATGGTTTTTTACGTAGAATTGGCTGTTAAAATCCACAATTGTACCTGTATTGGACTATTGGGTCCTCCAGCAGCGAAATGGCACTTTTAAGGTTTTTAGCACCTAGCTAGCAAGGTAAGCAAAATTGTCCGAATCTGACCGCACAGGTTGACGCAGCGTGCTCTATCCTTTATTCTCTAATTGTTTCCGTGTTGAGTTGTTAAAAAATTTTTCAAAAAATTTTGGGTGGGGTTTTCCCCGCCACGTTTGGCAATGTGCCAGACTAACGGTATATACAGCGGATCGGTCTAATTTTGGCTGTGTGCAAAGAGGAAGAGTTGCCATCATTGCAGATATTTGCAAAACTTTTCTAGCCCAACCCAGTCAAAAGTTACATCGGTCCAAACTTTTGGTAAATTTTTGGATGGATGAACCAAAAAGTAGTTGTCATTTTCAAAATGTCATAAAATGAGCAGGAGTGAACCAAATGACTTGATCTTTGCATACATAGGTTACCCGACCCAGGAGGCGGGTGGGTTTTTTCCCCCGAAAAGGCGGCAATTTGGAGTAGGGGGGGGGGGGGGGGGCCCCCACTTCCCGATTCCCCCCTCCACTTTTCGGACCCCCCACTTTCATCCCCCCCACTTTTCGGCAAGCCCCCCCACTTTTTTGGGGGGTCGCCCAAATGTGTCAAAAAATTAGGTTTTTTGAGGTCAAATTTTCAAAAATTTTCTCAATTTTTAGCTAATTTATGGACTTATAAGCTCATTTTAAGCTTAAAAACAGCGATTTTTTTGCGTTTTCACCTTAAAAATGCTAATTTTTCGCTAAAAATTTTGGTATTTTACACCTTTGGTTCGCCCCCCTTTTGGCCCCCCCGCCCCCACTTCCCCCTTCCTAGGGGGGGCGAAGCCCCCCCTACTTTCAAAACCCTAAAAAAATGCCAGAAAAGGGGTGGGTTTTTTTTTCACCCCATGGCTATATGGGGGGAGATTTTACAGCTCCATGTGATGGTATTTTGGTGTGCTGCATCCAGATCTGCTTGGTCTCACGTCACCAGGTTACTTCAGCAGCCATTTCCAAAATCGCCATGACCTGAAGTTTGCGTTGCTGTGCCCAAAATTTGTGCCTCCAAAATCCCTGGAGAGGCCAGCAAGGTGGTGATTTCAGACCTGCTCTGATGACATGAGAAGTGGTTGGGAGAGGTAACAGAGGTGGTGATGGGGGTCATGGGTTAAGTCTCAGGGGTGTGGTCTGACGTCATTAGGGGAAATTGCATTTTGGTGCGCTAGCTTATTCATGATGCTGCGTCCTTCAGCGCTAAATCCATGCTGTTTCTTTGTCATTGTCTTTTGATTTTGCAAAATTTCAGAATTTTAAAATTTCAGTGCTATAATTTACAGTGAACATAATTTGGGAGGTGGGGTCTGTGATAGGGTGGTGGTTTTGGGATTTGCTTGGCTGAGGTGGGGTCTGGTTCCAAATTTTCGTGGGTGGGGTGGGCAATTTTCCATTTGGGGGGTGGGGTTCCCCCCCACCCCCCCCCCCCCGGTACACCTATGCCCCCCGGTGAAAACACGCTGAAGTAACTTGACTTGAACACATAGTTTCACCAGGGAGGGATGGGGACTCCCCCCCCCCAAATTTTCGATCCACTTGGCCATAGGTGTAATGGGGATTTGGGGTGGTGAGGGCCCCCTCCTCCGAAATTTTGGGGGGCCCTTTTAGATCCTCCCAGCCCCCGAGCCCCCCAAACTTCCCCCAAAATTTTTCTATTTTTATGCCAAAAATCACATTTTCAGACATGGATAATGCCGAAAAACATGAAAGCATTAAGTAATTTTGACATTAGACAGTGTTTTTAAACTAGAAAACTTGATTGCCAACATGTTTCTGAGTCCAGAATAAGGTCAATATTGAGTTTAGAAGTCCATAAAACCGTTATAACCGTATATATATTTCTCGCGATAATAAACATGTTAAACCAAAAATTTGGACTTATTTGGGAGGGGTAAAGTTGGTAGAAAATGTTGGGGGGATTACCCCCCCCCTCCCGGCAGGCGCGTAGCCGGGGGGGGGGAATGGGGGGAATCCCCCCCAAAATTGAATTGTGTTGCCCACCAGGAATTTTTTCCAGTACCATGTGTAAAACGCCCATTTTTCAAAAAATTTTTTTGCGCCTTCTGGGCGCAAAATTGCATCCGATAACCGTCTATAATACGCGTTTCGCGCTTTAAAATCAGTACCAATTACTGTATTTGATGTACTTTGACCCCACCCCTTCTTGCTTCATTTGGGTGCTTTTGAACACGCACTGTGTCATAAAAATTATTGTAATTCCAACGAATGCTCTAGCAAAATGTCCACGAAAGTCACGAAATAGAAAAATTTCTCAGCTTCTGGGGAGCTCCGCCCACAGACCCCCCGCACAAATTTTGCATCCCCCTCAATCTTTTCCTGGCTACGCTAGGCACCCGGTGAAACTATGCCCCAAACCCCACCCAATTACACCTATGCCCTTGGCCATAGGTGTGTTAGAGGGATTGGGGGGGACCCCTCTCCCAAATGGAGAAATGGAGGTGTCGCCGACCCCCCCCCCCTAAAAATTTTTCCTACCCCTCCCCCCAAATCGATTTTTTCAGACCCCTGCCCCCTAAAAATTTTCAAAGCCCTACCTAAATTTTTACAAATTTTTTGACAATTTTTAGCTAAAAATTCGAAATTTTTTAACAAAAATACCAAAAACTAGCGAAAAGTTGTTAGAATTAGCTTAATTAAGATAAAAATCGTTAAAAATAGCTGTAAATTGAGAAAATTTTTCAATTTTTTAACGAAAAACCGATTTTTCGCCAACCCCCCTCCACTCGAAAAGTTTTCTTACCCCTCCCCCCAAATCGACTTTTCGCGACCCCCCCCTCCCCCTTTTTTTCGCCAAACCCCCTCTCTACTTTTTTCTGAACCCCCACCCCCACTTTTTTTCGCCAGCCACACCTATGCCCTTGGCCCCCCCAAAATTTGCGATCCCCTTGGCCCCTCCCAAAATTTTTCGACATCCCCTCCCCCAACTTTCAGCTTCCCCCACCCAACCCCCCCGGCCCTTTTGGGAGCCAAAAAGTTAGCTAAATTTTGCCCCAAATGGTCATTTTTGTAAAATCTTTTTCAAATTTTGATTTACAATCGCTTTAAAACCGCGAATAAACGCCTAAAACTGTCCTTTCCACTACTCTATCTTATGGCCGACCCCGGCCTGGACTATGCTGAAGTCGTTGGCAGGTAGTTGGCCTGATGGAGCTCTGCTTAGAGATTTGTATGCTTTTGTTCTAGCTCTTGCCATTATTTGTTGTCGTTTATTGTGGGGAATGGTGGCAGGCGACATGTTATCTACAAAATTACCATCTCGTAATAGTTTTCCAATTCTGAACGGCCCTTCGTCATCTTCATTTCAGTCTCTGCATCAACGTCAGTCTGGGCCTGCTAATGGATCTTACTGTCAGCCAATTTCGGTTCGAACACCGACGGTATGTATGTATCCATACGCCATCTCTGGGTTTTCTTTAGAGGGGCGCAACTTTTTGGTTCGTCCCTCCCACTTTTTAGGCCCTCCCCTCACTCGGCTCTTCCCCTCCCCCAACTTTGTGGGCTTCCTCACCCCACTCATCATAAGGTGAAAATGCCAAATTTTAAGGATTTTTGGTCAAAAAATTTTCCTGCTTTGCCGGAACTTTTTGGTCCAAAATCGCCTATGTTGGTACTAAAACTTGATTTTTGAGCACTTTTAGCTTAGTTACATATATATAGCAGCATACGTAGAATATGCACCGTATTTTAAAACATTTTAATACATTTTTTATCCCCCCCCCCCCTTTTGTCACCTAAGAAAACCCAGATCTAAAGGTTGTTATAGCCAGAGATTCCCCCAAATGCAAGGCTGCAAAAATGTATTTATTTATACGTATACATATTAGTGATGTGCGCTGAAATTTGCCGCTCCGGGCAAGTGTCGACTCGGAGCTCCGCGGAGCTCCGACTGTTAGTGGAGGCAAAATTGTAACAATTTCGGTTTAAGCTAAAAACAGGTTGTTTATTCAATAAAAAGCATACCTACTCCTGCATGTATTCTTTTATCGCATAACAGTTTGTTTTTAGATGCTGATTTTTTTGCTCCATACGAATTATAGGGGAGCGCGAGAGCGCTCCCCTATAATATGGGTGTAAAAGGCTCAGTGCGGCCCTTGGAGACCCGTTCGAGCTCCGTGCCAGCTAAATACTCAACGAAACTGGACAATTTTGGTATCGTTGGAATCTACACGACGAGTACTACAAGTCGCAAAAAAGTTTTGGTCAAAATTTCCAACTTTGAAAATTTTCGCTTCCGGGCAAGTTAGGTCCGTTTGTTTTTTTTCCGTGTAAGTCACGCTTGGAAAAATGCTATTTTCTGTCGCAGTGTTAGAACGATCTGGGCATTTTCAGCAGGTGAAGTTTGGTTTTTCTGAACGTATATACCCCGAAAGTGAACCTTTTTGATATTTTTTCACTGCCCGGCCCGGCCGGCCACCTGTACGGCCGGCCAAAAGTGGACTTGGCGCTAAAATGGCCAATTTTTTGTCAAAGCTACAGGACTCAGGGAAGACGCTAGAGAGACGTGGTTTGTTGCATAAGGATCTACGGAAGGGTTTATATGTCCTAACGAGGGCGATTTTTGATATCTGGCCAGGATCGTTCTGGCGGCCGACCCAAAGTTGGTCCGGCCAAATAGCCATTTTCGGAAAATTTCTAAGTCCCAACTCCACAGAAAATAGTCAAAAATAGACCTAAATATGCTGTATAGTGGGACGCATATAAGGGTTATCGGGGTCGCTGAAAACGATGAGCATAGTCGCAGCGCTGTGCGGTGCTGCTATCGTGCTGTACTGTTATGCAGCAACCATAGCACGCTGCAGGGTATTTTTTACAGGGGGGGGGCCCGAAATTGACCTTCCCCCCCCGAAAATGCCTTCCCCCCCGAAATCGCCCCCTCCCGGGATTTTTGCTTCCCCCCCGGGATTTTTGGAGGCCCAAACCTTTGCCAAAAATAGGCCAATTTTCAAAAATTTTCCGGCTTCGCCGGAGATTTTTTCGTAAAAATAGCCATTTTTAGCTTAAATCCTGGCATTTTCGAGAACTTTTTGCGTTTCACCATGCAAAATACGCCAGAAAATACCATTTTTTGGCTCTTTTTTGCCAAAAAATCTCCCCCCCCCCCGAAAATTTCTCTCCCCCCCCCCCGGGCGCGGGCCCCCCCGGGAAGCCCCCCCCCCGAAAAAAAATCCCTAAAAAATACCCTGCGCTGTCTGTAGACTTACTGTAAACGGCTAAACATATGAAACTTGGTGAAAATTATGTCTGTAGTAAGGAGGAACTGTAGCTATGTTAGTTAGTGCACTCTGTAGCTTCCACCGTGCTGTATGTGCTGCCCCAAACACAGCACAGTCGATAACAAGTTATTCTTTCGTCACTGGTATTTGAAATTCGGCATACAGATTGTTTAGGACATGACAAACTATTATAGATACGTTTTGTATACTTATTACGATGTTACTATGTGGTTGCGCTGTAGTGGAGTGCTGCAGAAGTACAGCACGGCCTGTAACTAACTACAGTTAAGTTGCAATCGCCCGAAATTTTGCACACAAGTGCAGCAGAGCATTGCAAATCGTGCCGTATGAGTTTCCTTGACCGACAGTAAAGTTTGCATGTGATTGCGCTGCAGTAGAGTGCTGCTGAAGTACAGCACGGCCTATAACTAACTATAGATAACTTGCAATCGCCTGAAATTCTGCAGGCAACAGCGGAATAGCATTAGAAATTGTGCCGTGTAAGTCTCCTTCTTTGGCATTAACGTTTGCGTCTGGTTGCGCTGCAGTAGAGTGCTGCTGAAGCACAGCACGACCTATAACTAGCAACAGACAAACAGCAATCGCCTGAAATTCTGCAGGCAACTGCGGAAAAGCATTAGAAATTGTGCCGTGTAAGTCTGCTTCTTTGGACATTGACGTTTGCGTATGGTTGCGTTGCAGTAGAGTGCTGCTGAAGTGCAGCACGGCCTATCACTAGCAAGAGACAAAGAGCAATCGCCTGAAACTTTGTATACAAGCACGGAAGAGCATTGGAAATCGTGTTTTATGAGTTTCTTTCACCGACAGTAAAGTTTGCGTGTGGTTGCGCTGCAGTAGAGTGCTGCTGAAGTACAGCACGGCCTATAACTAACTACAGATAACTTGCAATAGCCTGAAATTCTGCAGGCAACAGCGGAATAGCATTAGAAATTGTACCGTGTAAGTCTCCTTCTTTGGCATTGACGTTTGCGTCTGGTTGCGTTGCAGTAGAGTGCTGCTGAAGACTGAAGTGCAGCACGGCCTAGAGCAGGAAGAGAATTGCAAATCGTGTCTTATGAGTTTCCTTCACTGACAGTAAAGTTTGCATTTGGTTTCGCTGCAGTAGAGTGCTGTATGCTATATACAGTAACTAAAACTATTGCAGCCATGGGTACTGGATGTTGGATTTCTGTCAAAATAGAGAAAAAGGAAGAAATTGGAACTTTTCAAGCTTCTTTGTTCTGTACTTTCGGTTGACGATTAATGATTGTCCGAATTTTTAAAGTTTCTTTCACATAGCTTTAACGTTTTTGCTTTTTACTGAGAGCCTTAAAAATGAAATAGGACAAGCATAAAAATGCTAGAATAAACATGTAAGGAGAAATCGTGGAGTTCACAGAAAAATCATACTTTCGATTTTTTTAGCACCTTCAAATCTTGCAAAAGGCTGCTCCGGGTACTCGTAGCTCCGGAGCAGAAGCCCGCTCCGGAGCACTGAAAATCGGAGCTCCGCTCCGGAGCTCCGTCGGAGCGGAGCTCCGACGCACATCACTAATACATATAGCCTTAAATATTATTTACGAGTTAAAAAATAGAGGTCTTTAAAATATTTAAAAGTTCCCCGTTATCAACAACAAAGACTGTTGTACTGCTGCTACAAACCCTGCATACACTTATCCTGCACTTACCCTGCATATCGATTAACTATAGCTTCGTTACAGCTCTATGGTTAGTGGGTAAGTAGATGACTGGGTAAGTAGATAGGGCGTACCATGCCGACGCCAAGGGGAACTGAGGCCGAGCATGTATACATGCTCAGGCAAATTATGATATATATATATATACGTATGAATATACATATATATACGGCAATATATATATATATATATATGTTTATATACCAGTGTATATACGCTAGATGTATATATATACAACACTAGTGAATTCATAAACATACTTTTATTCTTGTCCCTTTTTCTTTTGCTTGTTTTCGAGAACCCAAAAATTCCCTATTTAAACCATTCTTCGTTTAGCAGTCCTTAAAATATCGTAAATATATAATTCTCAAGCGTTTTTTTAGCCTTTCTTATAATTTCCATCTTTCAGTAAACTAAGAAGTCTCAGTAGGTGTTTGTGCTTTCATTGGGGTTGCAAAGATAGTTGTTATCTTTATGCCAACTATATCTTCTGCTATACGTATATAGCTATTGTTTTTGATTGTTGAGCTGACTGTTATATTTTATTGTTTAGTTTATAACTAGGTTGGAACAAAGACTAGAGGTGGCCCCTCATCGCATTGACTTGTAGTGTACATATTACATACAAACAATAACAACGATGAGGGGGCGGATACTCACAACCATTCATTCATTCATTCATTCATTCACTTTTCGGGTGGCTACTGACAATTTATGCCATGCTTTAAGCGGAGCTCGGAATTTAAGGAAGCACTTCGAAGTGCAGGAGGTCGCCGAATGGGGCCCAGTAGAAATATATAAGCCAGGGTTATGAGTACGTCTCAAGGGTGTTTCGCCTAAAACCCGGCATATTGAAATCGTATATATTATATAGGTTACGTGCATGGGCGTAGATAAGGGGGGGGGGGGGCGCCCGGGCGGCCGCCCCAACACCTTTGCCCCCCTGCAAATTTTGCTAGAGCAAAGATTTTTGAGCTCGCGCGCAGCGCGAGCTTAGCATATTGCGCCAGTTTTGTCGGGAAAAGTAGTCTGAAAAATAGGTTTCGACCTTTAATTTTTCAAAAAATCGCTAGCTCGAAGCCAAACTAGAGGAAAATGTCGTGCGAAAATTACCGGGAATACGGGTTTAAAACGTAATATTTCTGAAAATTTTCTACTGGGGGCTGAGCCCCTATAGTCCCGCTTGTCTGCATTCTTACTCATACGTATTACGAATTGCTAGCTATTACAAGTATTAAGCATTATGTATATTTGATTATTTCATTTCCCTGAAATAAAATTTCCTGTCTTTTGTCTTGCAGATGTGGCAATTGAAAAAAATTAACCTGTAATTTATTCCGAAAATGACTAAACCTATATATAGCTCATAGCTTAACAAAGAAAGTGCTCTAAATTAATTCCTGAGCCTCTAGAATTGAAAAATTCTGCAACTTCTGGGGGGCTCCGCCCCCAGACACCCCCCGCGGGTGTTATTTTTTCGCTACATTTGGGTTCGCCACAGCCATTCCCCGCGTGCATTGCTAGCTCATATTATTTGCTGATCTGAAATAAAACAGCAAGAACGTGCTTAGAAAAAAATTGCTTTCATGTCTAAAATATAAAAATTCTCAACTTCTGGGGATTCAAAAGCAATTCAGTACAAAATATGTTGAAAATTATCAACTTTGATTTTAAAGAGTTAGTTTCTCTGGGAGTTTTTTGTTTAAAAAATTAAAAATTTAAATTTTTAATAACCTTTTTTGATAAAAACAAAAATTTTTAATTATTATATTATAAATAAATCTGTGGGTTTTTTGAAAAATGTAAAATGAATTTTAGTTTGAAAAGTGTTGAAATTTATGACTGTAG
Organism: Trissonchulus latispiculum; assembly: GCA_030248195.1. Taxonomy (NCBI): domain Eukaryota; kingdom Metazoa; phylum Nematoda; class Enoplea; order Enoplida; family Ironidae; genus Trissonchulus; species Trissonchulus latispiculum. Next base: position 9,577 of record JASAND010030806.1, read on the forward strand.
GTCACGGTAAAAAATTACTGAATTTCGGGGGGGGGGGGGTAGGTTCGGCCCCCGCACCCCCCCAACTTGCCAAAGATCCGCCCACCCCGAAGAAAAGACCTATCTACGCCACTGGTTACGTGCAAGGCCGCACCCAGGGGGGGGGGAGTTCAAGGGGTCTAGACCCCCCCTTTTGGGATGACAAAGTGGAAAATTTTTGCTATTTTTATGACAAAAATAGCTATTTTGAAAAAATTTTCGCGCCTTCGGCGCGATAATTCACCTTTTGCAAGAAATAAACGTCCAATGTACTGTTCTTGTTCAAAAATGCAAAAATTCTTCAACTTCTGGGGGGCTCCGCCCCCAGACCCCCCGTTGCGTTTTACCTTGGACCCCCCCTTTCAAAATCCTGGGTGCGGGCCTGGTTACGTGACTCAAAAAAACAATGACATTGTTCCAAGAAAAGCCTGAGCTAGGACTTTCAAATAGTTGGATGGTTTCGATCCCAACAAGCCACTTATAAGCAGCATGGGTTGTTATCGTAAAGCCAGAAGGCAACCATCCTCTGACACAGTTTCCGACTTGGTGTTGGCAGTAGCGTAGATACAAAAAATTTTCAGGGGGGGCGGTTTGGACCGAAGCCCGGGGGGGGTAAATTTTTTATTTTTTTGCTCAACAATTGTATGAACACTAAGCACAAAATTTCTAAGGTTCTTAGCTCGAATAGATTGTAGAGAAAAGAAAAGCACAGAAAGAGGCACAGTATCACAAAAAGCGTACTCACCCTCTTCTGTAGTTACAGTCGTTTCAAATTCTAGATTACTGGATACATCCGACACAGACGTATTCCGTTGTCCAGTGGACATCGCAAATATGAAATAAAAGACTAAAACATAAAATAATACAAATTATAAAATAAATTGTATATATGTAGTGCATAAGTGTACATTGCAAACCCTAACAGGGACCGGACCAGTTTGGACCGAAGCCCGGGGGGGGGGGGGGTAAATTTTTTATTTTTTTGCTCAACAATTGTATGAACACTAAGCACAAAATTTCTAAGGTTCTTAGCTCGAATAGATTGTAGCCGAAAGCGGCATGCTAAAACCCAAAAGGGGGTCTGGGGGGCGGAGCCCCCAGAAGTTGAGAAAAGTTTTCACTTTCACCACTAAAACGCTATTGAAACATTGAATTCTTTGCATTATATATTATCAATTCCCAAACCAAATTTTGTAGTTTAATTTGCTATATATTTTCCACTTTTATAGTATCGTACGAAAACTGGATGCTCCCATTATGTACAGGGTATTCCAAGCAGCACATATCCACCATTTAAAACAATGATGTTTGCAATAATGCAGTTTATGAACTTAAATGGAAAGTAAAGAAAGAAACAAGTAAAGTTAATAAAAGTAAGAAAAAAATCTAATTTTTGGGGTATTAAAACTGGCAAAGTCAATTTTTTTACAGGGGGCAAAACCATTTCGGGGGGGGCGGCCCCCCCCCCCGTATCTACGCTAGTGGGAGTTGGCTTGGTGATTGAAACATTCATCTCAAAGTGCGTAAGCCACTAATTGTGGTTTAACGCAAGTGCTCACAATACCACATATCCCATCCTGGGCTTACTTTACTGGGGGGGGCGTGAGGGGGCGCCCCCCACTCGACATCTTCCCCCCCCCACTCTCCCCCCACTTTTTTTCGCCTAAAGTAAACTCAGCCATCTCCGATGACTCCTACGCTGCAGCGTAGGCCTTCCATTTTTTGAAACCAATTCCCCGAAAAGATCCAGTCTGAACTTTGCAGAAATGGGTTGCTGCAGTTACCGTAATAGATTTGGTGGAAACATGAAGCTGTTTTAGAACGCTTAACATTCCTTCTGAGGCTATTTATCATTATGTAGCTTCTTGAATCTGGTTCTGGCATAACTTGACCTGTCGAAATTATATCAGTAAAAACTTGTCGGAGATGAAAATTCCTTGAATTTTAAAGTTTCTTCAAGTTGTGTTTACTTTGTCCGTTTTTAGGACGCTCTTTCATGATGGGAGCATATATACGTATCTTTTCGTATCAGCATCTTTTCGTTTCCTCTTTTACAGAGTTACAGAATACACGTATGTATATACCTATTTATAGAATTCATCGCCTGTACCACTGGAAACGACCGGCGGCGTTGGGATACTTGTTTTGGTCAGCTCCACTTCAGGAACAATAGCCTGTCCAAAGACCGATGCTGTCATCACATTTGAGATCAAAGATTTCTGTGATCAGGCGGTTGTTGATCTGACTTCGGTTCTTCGTGTGGGATTTGTATTAAAGTACCAAGTAAGCGAATAAATCCTATGCAAATACTATAAATTCGCACATAATATGCGTGCGATTGGGTTATTCTAGAAATTGTGATAATTTTAAACCTAATGTAACAAACGGACTCATAAAGAAATAATGAAAAACGCCTGCCTGCAGTCACTAAGGCCGAAGCCTTAGTCCGAATAGGAGATAGATAGCCAATAGGCGCTGTGAGCGCTCTTACCCCGAGGACCTAGTCTCTGGAGCTCCTACCTGGTTGTCCAAGAAGAGGACAGCCAGCTCGGCTTTTCTGTGCTGCAACATAGCCAGAGAAGGTTTTATCAAAACCTCTTTGACTGTGCTATGCACAGAAAAAGGACTGCACTGGCCCTCGGATCTCCGTTTAGAGGAGATACAAACAGCATTTACATCAAGAAAATGAGGTAAAGAGACTAGTTCTCTCTGGATAAGAGGGCTCACAGCGCCCATTGGCTCTCTCCTGTTCGGACAAGGATTCGGCCTTAGTGACTGTAGGCAAGCGTTTTTCATTATTTCTTTATGATTAATGCCTTGTATCTAGTGTTGTGCACCGGCCTTGTCTAGACCGGCTGGCCGGCGGCCGGCCGGTGACCGGCCGGCCCAGGTCCAAAGCGGGCCGGCCGGCCGGCTGGCCGGCGGCCGCCGGCCGAGAACAGGCCGGTCGGCCGGCCGGTGACAGGCCGGCCGGTCAGACACAGACCGGCCGGCCGGCCGGTGACAATCCGGCCGGTCAAATGTGAGGCAGCCGACCGGCCAGTGACAATTTCTGCAGCTTAACGCCTTAAATTTGCTAAAATCTGCCTTCAAAACTATCAAAAATCTTAATTTTTATTTGTATTTTGGATAGCCTGCGAAAAATGGCACCGGCCGGCCGGTACAGGCCGGCCGGCCTGCGTCGCGAGCTGGGCCGGCCGGCCCACGAAAAATTGGGCCGGTGAACAACACTACTTGTATCCTTCGTTGATCCGCCTGCTGGCCCGCGTTTACCTCATTTTCTTGATGTAACATACGGACTGTTATATATATAACTAATTTCGACAGGGTGGAAGTGTATATACGTATATTTTGTCCTGTCTGTCTTTGCAATAACCTATTACATGCATATGCTTATTGCAGGCGGTAGTTGGCCGCTCTTCTCCGATCCTGAATCAGTCAACCGGAGCCTACGGCGTCATGACTCCCCATTCTTCGTCCAGCTGCTCTTCCTCTTCTTCTGGCGATTATGGTGGACGCTGGGAGGCCACCTTTGTGGCTCCGCTGTTGGCCGCGGACCTGAGAGCCACCAGTCCCGGCGCCACCCAGACTATGATGCAGTCCCTGGCTGCCTCCTTGGACAACTCTGATCAGACACCGTTTTCTGATGATCCTTCGGTTAAGGTGCGCACGTACGACTTGACCATACTCAAAATTTAAATTCAATCTGCATCTTCATATATGACAACATTTTGTGTGAAAAGCTGAATCTGTGACCATAACATTTTTCATGGTGAACCTCCTTAAGGTAGTGATTCCTTTTGGTGTCATTATTGCTAGTTTGCAGCCCAAACCAAGTTGAAATTTTACGAAACTTTCCAAAAACACATTTTAGCGTTCTAACCCCTTATGCGCAATCCCGCTTCAAAAATACGACATTTTGTATTCGTTCATTGCAGTTTTTGCCAATTTCTGACAGCTGGGCAGACGCATTATTATAGCTAGTTCGTTCGAAAGATCTCGTGCTCTACGTTTTTGCTTTTTGAAGCAAATTGTATCTTTTCCAATCGTGGGATATAGCCATTTATCGTTTTCGCATGAAAAACTTGCCATTTTTACAGAATTGTATATAATTTCTTTCTATTTCATTTCTTTATGCAGTTATACATGATATCTGGCCTTTTTTACCCCACCCCCACTTTTTGGGCTTCCTCCACTCACGTGCCTAGAAAATGTCGAATTTTAAGGATTTTTGGTCAAATTTTTCAAAAATTTCCCTTCAAAAAAATTAAGAATTTTAGGTCGCAAATCGTCTATTTTGGTACTCAAACTCAATTTTTGAGCACTTTTTAGCATAGTTATAGCAGTGATGTAGAAAACAGGCAATTTTAGACCACTTTGGATTTCCCCTACATTTTGGGATCCCCCCCACTAGTGGGGGGGGGGGCGGGGGTGCCCCACTTTTTTCTTTTTTCGCCTAGAAAAAGCCCAGGATATATAGCTATATTCATACCGCAAGATTAAATCAAGAGTATCATTTTAAAGGCCCGTCAGAGGCCAATTGTCCGAGGCATGGTCGTTATCCAATTACTACCTTATAGGCTGAAATTTTTTAAAATGTAGTTTAAAACACCAATACCAAATTTTTCGGAAGGACTGCCATTAAGCAGAAGCGTTCTATACTAAAATACCCTTTTTCAGTTGCCCCGATTGCTGCTGCTTTCTAGTTAAAGTAATCACTTGATACAGTCGAGAATTATAGGCAAGATTCCCCCGCTATTTGATAGAGGTATCGGATGACATGAACGGTGCTCCTCAAAAAATATTAAGCAGTCTACGAAAATTTTGAAAACTGTACTTTTTCTAAATTTGCTAAAAAATTCTAGACAACCAAATGTAGTTTCATTGTATTCGTTAAAACGAGAAAATGTTAGGCTACATTTTTAATTTTGAAGTAAAGATAGTTTTCTAACTCCAAGTAATGAATGAGTAATAACGGTTCAGAATTGATGACACCGAAAGGAATCACCACCTTAAGTTATAATCGTGTCTGCATGCCTTGTGCTCTGCCGCAAACTGAGATTTTGATGCGAAGGAGATCATTTTCACATGAGCACATGGATGGGTATAGAAAGTAGAAACACGTTGGTTGTGTTTTATATGCATTTGAATAGTATTGACAATCACAGTGGTAAGGTAATAAAATTTAGAATAGCCGAAAGCCTATCTACTCACATATGAATTGCGCTAATTTATTATCGGCCAGACTTAAGCAATAGCAGAGCGAATTTGCTGGCGCTATTTTATTTTGAATTACAATACACACAGCGTCTTTAATTTTATTCTGGCTATTGTGCTGTATCTTTTTGTGGCTTCACTGTTGACTTGTTATTCCAGTGGCTTGTACCGTGGTTTTCTTTTATATTTTTTAGGCTGAAGTCTACAATTTGGCCCTGGAACAAAAAGCCCTTGAATTTGTGGTAACTCTATTTCAACAGCGCTGCACAGCGAAACTCTCCCTGTCCGCCTTGCACACCTACATATCCAACAGTGGCAATGATGAACTGTATCGGTACATTGGAAAGAGTTCCATCAAACGTCGTCAGTTTCTGGAGCGTCGCAGTCACATCTTTGCCATTGTCCTGGAGCGCTCGCTGGAGGAAAATGTGTACCTGTTGCCGCCTCCCCTGCACACGGCCCTGCTAGTTCTGGCACAGCAGTTGCTGGGACGTGGCGGCGCCATGCCCCTTCAGGAACTGTTTGACTACTACATTTCCTGTCCCGAGATACCCCTGGAAGCCCGTGATCTGATCGGGGATGGGAAGAATCGGTTTCTCCAGTTCCTGGACACTCATCCCTGGCTCCTGGTCGTTTTCCCCAGTCGTGTGTTTGTGGCCATCAGACGTCGCCTGGTGGACTTCAACTACTCGCAGATGTGCCAGGAGGGTATAGCCCAGGATCCGCAAATTCTGGAGATGCCCCCTGCTTCGGCAGGTGTGCCAGGACCCACCGGTGGTCCCCCTCCGCCCACTACTCCAGCTGGATTCGATGCTGCAGATGGTATGGGACTGGGACCGGGCGCAGTGTCCTCACCAGCCTTTGGCGGCTCTCATTACAATGGTGGTGGAAAGTCGCATACATCATCTAATGGCTATCACCCACATTCGGTGCCTCCGTTAACACCTATGTCACCCTGGGAAAATATGGGAGGTAGGTTTATCGAATTGGTATGATGACATTTTATATTAACGATGATTTAACTAGCAGATCCAGGTATGTTTTGAATGAAAGACAAAAAGTTGATTTTTCACAAAATTAGAACGGTATTTGTTGCAGATTAGGGTGCACGATAGACTGTCACCGTAGCTGTCGTTTCCTGGTAGGAGCAGTTATTTGCATGTGATGCTGAAGGAAACGAGGTTTCATCTTCGGTTTTTCCATTAATGGATAAACCGTTTAGTTGCACATCATCATTAAAATTTCCTTCAATATTATTTCTATCCACGCTTTTGTAGGAAAACCCTGCTGTGATCCACAGTGCTCGCCTGTTATTCATGTGAGAGTGCTTGTAGTGTTGATTCATTTACTGATCCCTGGCTGACACACTATATTTTTGGTATTTGCAGGATTTGTCTTGCCGAATGTCACATGCGCCAGTGGTGGTGGTTTTCCACCACCACCGCCGCCAACTCCGACGACTTCAGGCGGCCCAGGAAGACTGCCGTTTCTGCCGCCTCCTGGCATGATGGGAGGATCCTGGCCCTGCAATGGAGCCATGGGGAATGGTGGCGGTCCAGCCGACTATCTGCTGGATCCGCACCATCATCATCATCATCCGGGCGGGATCGGGTTTGGTCCACCGTTAGGCGGTCAGGCTGCAGCCGCTGTTGCGCTGGCTGCTGCAGCAGCTGCGGCCGCCGCCGGCGGAGTAACGCCCTCGCCGTTTCCACCGCCGCCTGGGGCTCTCCATCATCAGCGTTTTCCCTTTCCACCCCTGCCGCCTGGTGGTCTGCTGCCGGGGCCGCCTGGGGCCGGCCTGCTGCCGACTCCCCCGCCATCCCTGTCGCCACCGCGTCGACGTCCGGCCACAGAAGAGGTTGCCGTCCAAACGGACCTGATCCTGTCCAACGTGGACCCAGCTGGTGATCCCAAGATGACCCTGAAGGAATCTGCGGCCACTCAGACCAGTCTTTGCTCCTTTGCGGTTCAGCAGTGTCAGGTTCAGACGGATCCCATCAATGAGATTGAGGTTCAGGCTGCCCGTCTTGCCTCACAGGTTGGGAAATTTTGCCTGGACTAAAATGAACTATACTCAGGTCTGGAATGAAATAGCTATGTAAACGTTATCTTGTTTAACACAATGTTTTACTGGTGAATTAGCTGTATGCTGAAAGTTGTGTTTGTTCATCTATGGGTTTTGACTGCGAAGTCACTTTTTACTGGCATAAACGTTGCTGTTTTATGATTTCGGTATATGTGATGTTGTATTTTGTTATTGTTTTTATTTTCTGTTATTTGCTTTGCTAATTTTTCTCTTAAAATGCTTCTGATCTGAGGAGATTTTAGCAAAATTGTTTAGGTTAAGTTTCTGACACTCTTTTTTACACGGTTTGTTGATAAACCGTTGTCATTCATGTAAATAAAACTGGAGCTAAAAGCAAAATAAAAAAATTTACTGCATCTTCTCGTGAATTGGTATATATTATAAATCTTGTTTTTTGGTTAAGGTCACTTCAATTCTGTTATTGCATTTTGAATATTTGGTGGCATTGTGCTGTTTGTTTGCCATAATACCTATACACAGGTTTTATTTTCTGTAGATAAGCTTGCGCATCTTATCATCCATCATTTTTTATTTCGTATGTTTGCCATGTGCTATTATGACGTTTTTAGTTTCTGTCCCCCATTCATCTTTGATTGCAATAATATCTGGTTTGACAATGCATTTAATCTATCTTCCATCATTATGTGGTATATATGTATCTAATTTATGTTTTTGAGTAACTCAGTAATTTTAGGTTTCAGTATTATGCTCTGGATAATTTTGGTATAGCTGCTGTAATATCGATTTACTTTCATGGAAAATAGTAGTGAAATTGAAAGTAAACTTGATCAAAATTAAATTGATGCTGATTTTTCGCTGTCTCGTATGTTTTCTGTAAAAATTTAGTCTTTGGCAAGCTTACATTGTGTAGACTTTTAGTTTAGTTCGGGTGGGCATTTAATTAGTCTTTGCTACTTGTAATTGTGTCTAAATAAGTATTTTCCGACTGTCTAGTCATGCCTGCTGTACACTAATTTATGGTGCGACTGCTGACTTTTACTTACTTTACTTGCATTTGCATAAGATTTTATACGTACGTAATATTCTTTTCTTTGGGTATCGGTATGTCACGTATATAACTACTTTTAGGATTGTCCTTTTCTGACCAAAACGTGTCTTAGTGTTTTTTCTGGCAAACTCTGATGTTTGCTTGTTTCCGTTGTTTGTTGCTATTTTATGCACTGATGTAACTTTACAGTTCACAGAAAGACCGTATTTTACGTAGCTAATTCTGTTGCCGGTTTTTAGTTATTGCTGTTTTTGTTTTGCTTTACATATACTACTGCGTTCTCTTCTGGTCCTGATTTGCTTGATGCTGTTCTGTTTGAAATTGGAAAGACTAAAAAGTGCTTATCGAATGGTAGGTATATAATTTAGGGGGGGGGGGCTCCAGAGATAGTAAAGTTTCAAAATCGAATCAAATTCTGAATTGTAGAATTTGATTCACAGCGTTTTCTGTACTTGACATTTATAACTTCTTCGTGTTCCTGGACCATCGTGCATGAATTCAGTGTGGTTGGATTCATCCGCCTTCATCCTTGGCCATCGGGCCTTTAGATTTCAGCTTAGTAGCTGATATTTTCTTTCATGTCATTTGACGCAAACACCTTGAATTATGTAACTGATTCGCTGGTTGGGCTCTTGCGTCAGATCATTTTGGCTGTAGTATTCTCTTGACAACTCAACGAACATTTCCAATGTTTGGCTTTAGATGAAGGGTGGCCGTATATGTGTTTGTTATCTATATTATTTGTGTATCGTATTCACTTTCTGTTAAAGATTTTACAGCATTACATACCTACTACGTCTGTATATTATAATCTCGAGATTTCTGGAAGCTTGCTTTTTTGTAATTTTGCTATGTTTTTTCTGACTTAACGAACAGTAGAAGTGATGGAAGTGTGTTTGGTGCTATTTTATTGTTCGTATTTGCTTAGTTTGTCTTCCTGCATTGTAATAAAATTATTAAGGATGAGGGGGTAAATGGACAAAGATTTTTGGAAAATTTATTTTCTAGGAATTGACCTATGTCAGAACAGAATGGTAAACTGTTATTTTATTAAAAGATTTAAAGATTTAAAAGACTTAACTTTATTAAAGGACTATTATTTTGTATCCGTTTATATTCTTATGCAGTTGTAACATGCGAGTTGTGTTTCATTATTATGCGTCGTTTTGCTTTATTATAATATGTTTATATTAGCTGTTAATTACTTTTTTCTAGTACATATTTCCTACGTCTTGAATGATTATTGTTCATTGTCAGTGTTCACTTTTTCTTTAATGCAATTGTGCCTTCTGAATGCTTGTGAAGCTTTGAATAAATGTAGTATGCAATACTGCACTATTATACTGAACTGTTTACAATTTAATAGCATTTTAATCAGTTTTGTTCTATATGTTTTGTTGTAAAGTGAAGTTGCAGTTTTGTTTTCTTAATTGATGTGTCCTCGTGATTTCTGATATATTTTGGTGTTCACTTTTCCAATTATGCATCACGGTAGTAGTTTGTATAAACAAACTTTTGAGCTGCTGAAGATGTTACTGTCAAAGTTGTGGATTGCAATTATTTAATGTTTCACAAATTTTCACAGTGTTTCACAATTTCGTAAAACTACAGTTGGTTTGGTTAGTATTTGCTTTATTCTAGCTTCATTTTAATTTTTAATTACAAGATGTTGATAAATCAGTCAAGTCAAATGACTTATGACTAAGTTTTAACATGAGTTAGGTTGCAGAGTTATTCTTGCTTCATTTCTGAGCTGATTCAGATTTTAGATCTTATTCAAATCTTTGTTTTTTGTATTGCAAGTATATAAAACTCACTGTTTTGCAATATAATGTGTGCTACTGTTTAAGTGCTGTCTATTTTTGATCTGAGCTCTTTGCTAAGTCACATGCTTGCCTATATGCATTGCAGTGTCTATGTTAATTGTTTGTTGCTCTGCCTTGTTTTTGCGAGCTTTTCTTTTCCTTAGGGAAGTTAAATAATACTACAACGTCACATTTACTAGACACATTTCATATGAAATTTCCTTGAGCTAGTTTTAAAGTTATTTGCTCAATTAAAATTTTGGTTCTTCCAAAGTTTGCCCTAACTTTGGCGTGACTTGCTTATTTTTTGTGTTAGGCAAAGTACATATAATATTTTGTTGTAAAACCTCCGTGCCCAAGTCAGCATCCCATTTGAGGCCGAACCTCTGTCTCCGTTTTCTCTTTACTCGGGTTCTTAAAACATTTTCAGTCAAATTAGAGTGAACACTTCAGAATGTTAATTTTCAAAACGGAGGTTCCGAGCTGATGTGTTCACATATTTTAATTTCGTTTCTGTTTGTTTTTATAGGCATTATAAAATCCCCCCTTTGTACTGTCCATTCATCAGCGGCGTGCATAATATTAGAATGGCAGGGGTGGCTTTCTTATTTTATCAGTCTAAAAGTGTTTTTATTTTCTATTTTGTTAATCAGAGATTTGTGCTGTCTTCTGCTATATACGTGTAGTTTTCACAGTGATGTTATAATACGGTTGGTTGTTTGTATTTGTTTTGTGCACCCTCATTGGTATACATTGTTTCGTTGTTTTTTGTTATTGACAGTCTGTTTAGTAGTTTTCCGTAATTTATTTGATGGGCGCTGAAAACTTTTAGTTGGTAAATTTTTGAAAAATTTTCTCTGGCTTTTCTCTTTACGTGTTTTTATTAAGCTAAACATTGTGCTCTTTACTGCCTGCATGGTATAGAGATGCACCGGAGCCGGGGCCTCAAAGGCAGAGATTAGCTCGATTCTAATTTTAAATTGTCACGAAAATCTGGTACAAACACTATAGTAAATGTAGTTTTCGTTCAACCACCTGATTATCTTCTTGTTTTTATTAATTTTTGTCGTGAAAAGTTGTAAAGTTAAAGAAAAATACAGTAAAAAACGTCTACAAATTTAGCTGAGTTCAGGCCCCGGTCCGGATCGGGGTTGAGACAGGCTCCGATGCATCCCGAGTTTGCATTTACATGTGGTTTTTGAGCTCCTTACCATCGTTTAAAATTCAGTTTCGTATCGAAGGGTGTACTTAGGCTTTTTGCAGCTTTATGTTTTTGTAGTATCCTGTGTGTAAGTTGTTTCTCTGTCACCTCAGTTGTTTAGTCGTCCATGTTTTTGGTATTCGCTTGTTTCAAAGGGTTGTTTTAATGTGCTTCATAACATGTCCCGTGCTTGGCTATGGTGACGACTTTTATCTAGTTTGTCTGCACCCTTACTGTAAGTAAATTATGCCTTGGTAAACAGTTTTAAATAGGTTTCAGTAGATACGTAAGAACCGGAAGGTTGTTAAGGCCGAAATCTCGGGGAGTTTCTCAGAGTCCTACACTGTGCAGATTTGCGCTGTACGTTGCATCAGACGCTTCCGAGAACGGTAGTAACAAGTTGAATTAAAATTTCAATGAACACCTAGCTAGTCGGCATGTACTACAGGTTTGCCACAATAACGGTTTACAATTTTAACATTTCTAACTTTATAGGATGTATGTACACACATTGGTGGACTTGAGGTGGTCATGTAGCCCGGAGTTGGTAGTGTGTCGCGGGTCAACTGTCAGGTCAGTGGGTACTTTTGGGTCAGAGCGGTCACTTCTGTTCGCACCAATTTTATGATAAATTTTGGTGTAATTTCTCCAGAAAATTTTCAATTTTCCTTTTACTACCATGCTTTGTATTTATATACACATTATAATATTGGTTTTATGGTCAAACTTTTTCAATTCACCGCCAAACTGTAAAAGATAACCAGAATTGACTGAACTTTTATGAAATTACTACAAGAAAATGCTCAAACTAGCAAAAACTACGACGAAATCCACTGTAGTTTACGTTTAACTCGGCAGTTTTGTTTTGAGCTTTTAATACTTCACTTTGCTTCCAAGAGAAAATTTTGCTATGCAGGCTATAGAGTACTTAAATACGCGGAAAAACCGAATTAATGAAGTGGGTCAAATGGGTCGACAAAACTTCAGTGGATCGCTGGTCAGAGGTACGCAGGTCGCGAGTACCCGCGTGCGACACCTGCCAAAAACTACTAGTGTAGATGGCTTTTGCCGGAGTTCTACGTTTTCCAGATAATTAATTGGTTGAGATTTTCTCGGCCAATGGCTTGGCCGCACCGACCAACGCACAACACTACCTGCTAGTAAAATTAAGATAATAATAAGCAAAATCGGATGACCTCAAGGTTAGGATAATACTTTGTGCTACCAAAACTGTAAACGGCTGAACAACCCTGATATTGATTGATTTTATGTGTGCTAAATAAAGCTATAGTAATGTCAAGAGTGCATAATTGCACTATATATTAGAAGAAGAGTAAGCCACTAGAGGGCTGCTCTTCTTGGCATTGCGTAACGGTGCTCCGACCAGAATACGCGAATGTTCCCCCGTTTGGTGGGGGGGGGTCGACAAGCATACCCCCTCCCCGTTTGGTGGGGGGGGGGTATGCAAAAGGGGTCACCGGTTGGTGGGGGGGTAGGCAGAAGGGGGTCCCCGTTTGCGGGGGGGGTCGCCAAGTCAGGCTGAAATTGGCTGAATCTGATTGGCTGTTGGCGCGCCCCCCCAAACGGGGACCTCTTTTCCTACCCCCCCCCCCCCCACCAAACGGGGACCTCTTTCGCATACCCCCCCCCCCACCAAACGGGGACCCCCTTTGCATACCCCCCACCAAACGGAGGGGGGGTATGCTCTGTCGGAGAGAGCTACCCCCCCCCCACCAAACGGGGGAACATTCGCGTATTGTGGTCGGAGCACCGTTACGCAATGCCAAGAAGAGGAGCCCTCTAGTGGCTTACTCTTCTTCTTACATATAGTGCAATTATGCACTCTTGGTAATGCACTGTGCTAATATTTAAGCGCGAAGTTTCTACACCGAAGGGATAGTTCAAGGCAGGACAAAACGTTCAATGACATACACATTTGTATAGTCAGTTTGAGCAAAAACCAATCTCCCCATCAGTCATATCTAGTATGACTTTCGCTTTCGAAGGCAGCTAAGATCTCAGTACCCGATATTTTTTGACCACACCCATGCTCTATATCCTCGCCGAAAAGTAGGCCAATCGGACAAAGTCGGGCAAACCTGTAGTGGCCCCCCCTTAAGTGCTGATGCGTATAGCAGTGGAGCACAGCGTCTTTCGACGCTCCAAGCCCCTAGCGCAGATGGGTGGGATCAGAAGCGTGTCCATTTTTGAGTGCGTGACTCTGGTGCAGTGTTTGAGGCCGGCCGGCCGCCGGCCGACGACTTTTGCTCGCCGGCCGGCGGCCGGTGAGGCCGGCCGGCTAACGGCCGACCGGCCGGCCGGCCGGCCGCCCGGCTGGGATACAAATCTCCAATCAGAAATTTACAAAATAGAGAAACTAACCGTAAAATGAACTCCAAATCTAGTTATCTAGTTATCTAGCTAATATCTATGCAATGCTGTGCTATTTTTCTAAGATAACATTCGAAAATAAATATCTTACAAGTTATAATACTGCACTGCAAATTGCTTTAGGCCGGTAGCCGGCCGGCCGGCCCGCTACCGGCCCGCCAACGGGGGCACCCGCCGCCGGCCGGGCGGCCGGCTGACCGGCCGGCCGGCCGGCGATCGGCCGGCCGGGAGCCGGCCGGCGGCCGGCCGGGCCGGCCGGCCTCAAACACTACTCTAGTGCACCTAGCACCCCTTCGTAGGGGGTAGGCGGACACGTTGCAGGGTATTGGTTGATCCCAAGAGAGGGGGTGCCTTTTCCGCCGGGAACTCATCGTCCTACTCTTAGCGATAAGCCGATTAGGGTACTTTAGCGTGCCTGTCCCCAGTAAGACAGTACACGGTTCCACCAATTTTACGCCTCATCCGACCGGCGGAGCTGTAGCCTAAGTTTCTTGCTGAAGGAAACAATGTAGCGTCATAATGGCTACAGTGGGGATCGAACCTAGGACCTTTGGGATCCGAAGTCCACCGCCTTAACCATTCAGCTACACGGATACAGATCCATCGCTAAAGCTCGTTATATGGAGCTAGAGCCGAAAAGGAGTTGCTCTTCTCATGGTTTAAACCAAACCACCGAATCGGGTTTGCGTTAAAATCAACATTCTGTTGTTACTGCTCAGATTTCGAGACGCCATACGGCTTCTTATCGAATCGATTCAAATATAGCTTTAATTAAAGTTATTAGTTAGGTCTCCATGGCAAGCGGGTTCTACTTGGCCAGGAGCTCAACTTTAAGGGATTTGAGGCTTTATATATCTCAGAAGCAACTTCGCTGTAGCTCTTCTCAGTAACATGTGGATGAGTATCGGCCATTGCAACAGCTTGCCTTTTTTCTAAAACGTGGAAAAATGTCATGTCATGTTTGTAAGTTTCTTTTGTTTGTTTGCTTGTTTGTAGTTGTTTGTTTGTTTACTGTAGTGTCAGGCAGAAGCTTTGGCCAGACACATAATCTTTTCTGTGATTTTCCCTTTTGCATGGCAAACAGCTGTAATTGTCGCCATAGATGAAAACTAGCCCGGCTCAGTCAGAGGCATATCAGATCATTTCTTTTCGAATGAATAATTGAAAAGCGAATGAGAAATGAACACATTAACAATGCTGAAACAAGCAGCAAACCAAAACCATGTCTGGCAATTCCCATTGTATTTGTTTTGGAATGTAACTTCGGTTCAGTTGGTGTTTAACATTATGCTGATATGACATGGTGGTTAGTTTTTGAAGACAAACCATATGAATAAAGAAGGCGCTAGACAATAACAAGGATAAATTTTTCAAGCCGTCTTATTACGATGTTCCGTATGGTTATTTGTGAAGATCTAGCTAGCTGCTCACTAGTTCGGCCATTTTATCCACACATGTCCAATGTTGGTGCTACCTCAGCTTACATTTTATAGGTCAAAAAAGAAGGTATCTGCAGATGTATCTGATGATAATATTAAAATACTAATTTGCAAGAGCTTATAGATTATCCTTCACAAAAGATTTGACAGTAGCAGATTTGAAAGATTGCGATACAATCATTTGGTATTCTTTATCTGATAAGAACTGAAGTGAATAGCAACGAACAATTTCTTAAAACCCTAAGTCTAGAATTCTACGACCTTCTTCGTCTGATTTAAATACAAGCATGACATTTCCTTAGATAGAGATCGGCAGAAGAGAAACAGCAGATGCTACTTTTCCATTGATAACCGAAAGGGGACTCAAAATAGCAATGGGATTTTGTTTTATATATATATTTGACCTATAGTTTTGCAAGTACATTCATTTCTATTTCTTTCTGGTTTAGAGTTTGAAGTCTGCTTTCCTTTAGCTTTCTATTCAGGCAGTAATATCGATGGTAAACAACGATATAGCCTATATTTTGTTGCTGCTCGTACCAACCTGCTATTCAGTTCCAAAGTGCGATAATGGTGCCGATTTTTCTGTTATCAATATGATGATCGAAAACGGCACAGTTCCGTTTTGGTAAGACATGAACTGCTTAAATTTATCATTAACGGCGTTGAAGCCAATAATGGCAAACATTCCAAGCTCTCTTATCTCCCTTTACAACCTTTTGTCTCAGTGTTCAACCAGGATGACTCGCTTTACTGCCGAGGTATCGAACTTTACACTGCTGGTTCGGGTATTTGTAACAAACTTTGGAAGGCTGTATTTTCGATTTTTGTAGTTCAACGATAATTTTTATATCGTTTAAAAGCTTAGAATGTGGTTGTTAGGTACATGTAGTTGAGTCTGCTGCCTGAATTACCCTATTCGACTTGAACATGAGAACAACTTTTGAAAATGGATTTTGCGAAGTGTGGGAAAGCTAAAGAAAAGCGACCAGAACAAGGCTTCAACAGAAACATTTTTCCGAGAGCCAGTTTTTTCTGAAATTGTTTAATGAACAAACAAGCTCATTACTTTAAGAAACATGTTAATTTTGGGCTTCCTTTTAGTGCGTATCGCACTAGCCAGTCAGTTAATTTGCATAAGACATCCCCTTTCACATTATAGTACGTCTAACAAAATAAATTTTAGATACTAAGATTATTTAAAAATGAGCCAGTCGCAGTTGACTGGCTAATTCTAGTGTTAAAAGTAATGGGACTGTCAAAGTTGACTGGCTAAGACTGGCTAACTCTAATGTTAAAGATATAGCCAGCAAACCAGTCAACAGTCCCTAGTCCCTATATATATCTATATATCTACATATATATCTATATATAATATATACATGTATACAATATATATATGTATGTATGTATGTGTATGTATGTATTATATATATACATATATATGTATGTGTGTGTGGGCGCGCCCGCCCCCCCCCCCCTTTCACATTATTTTGCATCTGTGCAGAGACAACATT